>JAVTVY010051696.1:0-27915 GCA_036873755.1 Hanleya hanleyi | reverse complement strand
TATGTCATCATTAAACCATATCGACTGCGACATTGCGTGATCAATGCTTGTTATTTTAAGTTTCTTCATAAACTCACACCAAACCATCAAGACATCTTTCCAAAAATCATTACCAATTGATTTACCTAACGTTGCTATTTGCTGGGGGCCACAATCTTCCAAGCAGTATGAAACATTTAGATTATAATACAGAATGTGTTTACTGGGAGACGGGTGCTGAACCATTCTACGAAAACAGGAGATTTTAATGGATTTTACAAATTCATCCAAATCAACCATTTTCACTCCCCCCTTGTTATATCCTTGTGAAAGTTGTATTCTTTTCACTCTATCATTTCCACCCCAGATGAATTTGTATAATATATTTTTATTGGTTTTAAGAGTTTTGTGGGGTGGATCTGGTAGAGTAAAAAGCAAATGATTCAGTTTTGGAATCGCTAATGTTTTCACTATAATTATTTTACCTAAAGTTGTTAATGATCTTTTTGACCAGTTTCCTATTAAATTTTGAATTTCTTAAATTTTTTCAGAATAATTAATCTCCACCATATCTTTCATCCCCAAAGTGAATGTGACCCCCAGCAATTTAAAGTTGTCCTGTGACCAGTCTAAATTGTAGGCTAGAGAAGATTTATCAGGTGGGTTTTTTTGACGTCCTAGACAGAAAATTTTCGTTTTATCCCTATTAACCTTTAGACCCGACATTCTACCGTACCATTCAAGTGTTTCCAAACACGATCTGAGAGAGGCATCGGAACCATCTAACAAAAGAGTTGTATCATCGGCAAATTGAGAAATTTTGTACTCTACATTTCCAATTTGTATTCCTTTGATATTTTCGTTCTCGCGGACAAGCAAAGCCAGTATTTCGGCGCATAGAATGAACAAATAAGGTGAGAGGCGGTCTCCCTGCCTGCATCCACGTCCTATGTGAAATGTGTCTGAAAGGAATCCGGATTGCTGCACAGAAGAAAATATATTGTTGTAAAAGGTATCCATGGAAGGCCCAAATTTAAAAAGCTTTAGTGTTTGTTTCAGAAACTTCCAAGATATGGTATCAAACGCCTTTTCAAAGTCGATTAATAGTAAACAGCCCGGAATTTGGGTGGTATTCATAAAATCTATAATATCGAACGTTAACCGTATATTGTCACCGATAAACCGGCCTTTTATGAACCCACTTTGGTCTTCATGTACAATCTTATTTAAATACTTTTTAATTCTTTCCGCTATGCAGGCTGAAGCAAGCTTATATTGTACGTTAAGAAGGGTGATCGGCCTCCAATTCTTCAAAAATTGTCTGGGTTTGTCTCCCTTTGGAAGGCAGGATATCAACCCCTGTCGTTAAGTATTAGTTAGCTCTTGTTTCTCAAATCCATAATTTATACTGGCTACAAGAAAGAATCCAATGTCCCAAAAACTTAAAAAATTCAGAAGTGAAACCATCGGCACCAGGACTTTTGTTATTTTTAGTTCTTTTTGAGGCTGAAAGGATTTCATTGGGCGTAATTAGACCTTCTATAGATTTCTCTTCTAAATCAGACAGTACTTTTATTGTTTTAAAATCCAGACTCACAATCACAATCTTCTGTCAGTTGTGCCTGGTAGAGTTTGTTATAGAACGTTTTCACCTCTTCTAGAATTTCCCTTTGGTCCGTAATGATACGACCGTCAGTCTCGATTCTAGGGATAACCTTGTTAGTAAAATTTCGTTTTTCAAGTGCACAAAAATATTTAGTTGGTTTTTCCCCATCTAGAAGCCATCTAGCACGTGATCTAACCATTACCCCTTCCATTCTCTCCCTTCTAATGTTTTCTAGTTCCTGCTTAAGATTATCTGTTTCTTTCAATATATTTCCATCTGCCGTGGCATGTAGTCTGTTTTCTAAGGATTCTATATCTGTGTTCAAATCATTTTCTAATTTCGATCTTTCCCTCTTCCTTCTCGAAGAAAACTGTATCGTTTCCCCCCTAATTTCTAAGAGAATCATTTCGAAAAACAATTGTTCATTAATGCCGAGATCCAGAGACTCGTAGTCAATGTCCTCCAATGTGGTTTGTTCAATTTCATTCTTTGCATATTGTTTAATAACTTTTAAAATAGCGTTTTTTACCATTTTTATAAACTCTTTGTCCTTTAATAGAGAATTATTAAACTTCCATAGTCCTCTGCCTCTCTCAAAATCAGTGAATTTACATTCTAGAATTACCATTGAGTGGTCTGACCGATAACCAGGTTTATATAAAATATCACTTAAATATGACAAAAACTCTTGATTTGCCAAGAAAAAAATCAAGTCTGGCTTATTTCAATGGAGATTTCTGTCGCCACGAGTAAACTCTAGTATCGCCGTATAAAACACGAAACAGATCTACTGCATCTTCAGAATCAATAATATTTAGTACATTATTTCTAGCATTAGGGTGGTTAATATTTTTGTAATTTTGGGTATCAATATCTGGCTTAAGAACAGGGTTCCAATCGCCGCAAATTATGAAGTGCTCGTTACCAAAATCTGTAATAGCGGTTTGTATTTGGTCAAAGAAAACCGGGTCATCTTTATTTGGACCGTAAATATTTATCAAAGTGATATTAATTTGTTCGATTGTTAGGTCGATGGCTAAAAAGTTTCCGTCTGTATCATTTTTTGTTCAATTAATTTTAAATTCAAAATTTTCCAGAAATAATAGAGCCACGCCTCTAGAATTTGATCTGTAGGACGAAAAATAGCAGTGTTTACTACCCCATTCCGATTTAACAAAATCTTCTGTTTCTTGTGTAAAATGTGTATCTTGAAGACAACATATGTTGTAACCTCGAGTTCGCATCAAATGCAGTAGATCTCTGTTCTGTTCATCGGCCAGACCTCTACAATTGCATGATAGAATTTTTATGTTATCCGCCATAGATATAACATTGATGAAGCATAGCTGTCGGGTCTAAGTAATAGCTCTTTATATGGATAGGTACTCTTGCCAAAATTATTTACTGTGCTCCGTTGTACATAAAAACAGACAATGACAAAAACAATAAAATCAAATACATAACATACCAGACAAACATAAAGTTTACAAAATACCAGACGGAAAACACGACACCAGCGAAACATACAATAAAACAACATCATCCCTCCGAACAACATGGACGGGGGCAGCATCAAATGGGGGGGGGAGGCCTCACATTGTTCAGTATAATAGTCATATATAATAGACATATTTGTAAAATTTGCCTGGGTATGTACACTGTTTACTAACTGAAATATTTACTCATACAGGTAAATGTTAATCTTCAATAATATAGATCAGAAATCAAGGCTGATTGTTACTTGTACACGCTAAAAACTAAAGTGTTGTAAAGTGTTGAAATAACACTTTAAGTGTGTCCACAGGGACTGCACTTTAAAGTGCTGTCCCTGTGGACACACTTAAAGGGTTATTGCAACACTTTACGGGTAGGTTTCGACACTTAGTTTTAAGCGTGTATATATACTTGCTTATTCATATCTTGGGTTTTCATATGTATGTTAAACGCTAACTTTTGATTTGTTGCTAGATTTGCTCGGCCTGTAAAAGGTGTATTGCAAATACAAAATTGTATTCTATTCTATAAACCGGGCCAGAAGGGAAACATTACTCACCGAAACAAAACATACTTCACAGTGTATGAGAATTATACGTGGATTATAGTATGGAAGGAAAAGGAGGGGAACCTGTATACCTTTAATGGCCCCAAGAAATAAAGCACATTGTTTGACAGGGGTTATGTACGGGACCTGTTGCTCGAAAGAAAATCACACATCGTAACTAAATTAGCATAGGGTGCGGACAGTAATACGCCGGGATTCAGTCCGGTCATGTAAAAAACAAGCACACAGTGATTCACGAAACAACCCGGCGATATTATGTAGATTTAACCCTCTTCCCGGTACGCGGGCCTATTATTAACACTTTGAATTTCTGCTGCACGGAGTAAATTGCACTACTCGCCCGGGGACTTCTGGCATGCATTCCTGGTGAGTGTTGATATGCAAATATGCATACATGTTTCCCCTGATATCAAAGCCTATACAAGAAGTTATCTATTCAAAAAACGGGTGGTATATGATTGGTCAAAATCGGTGGGGGTTGGGAGTTTACTAACGATTGAGTAACTGCGTCGACACAATAACCCATTTACCGGCAACTATAATAACGTTCTAAACAGGGTTTCTGTCATGCAAGGCCCGACTTTCAACGCACATAGCCCGATAACATACAACATATCATTGCATTGGCAAACTATATACCAACTTCTAAAGAAAAGATCCTATTATAAAAAGCCTATGTGACCTGTGTATAAACTTTCCGTACGGATTGGGGGGGGGGGGGGGCATTGGACCATTGGACCACACGATCATTATCGACAAGATCGGCTCCAACCAGTAATTTACAGTTGTACTAGTCTTGCACTGTCACTTCAAACAGGCATTTATACTAGCGTTTACGAATTTTGTGCACAATCTTCATTGCCAAAATGCATTTTGTTTCACATATACATACAATATAGAAAAACTTGGCCTAATATTGGCAACATTTTCACACAGTTCGCGGTACTGTCATCAAAAACTCTTGTCGAATCTGAATAGATCTCACCGATCACTCACAATGTCTGATAGGTCTATACAGTAGAGTATAGTGTACTGAACGAAACACGAACCATATGTTTTCTCAATTTACAACTCATATATACATGTACGTTTTTTCGTTTTCAAGTTCTTTCTTTTTTCGAATTTATAAGTTCAGTGTTCACCTCTGAGTTTGCACAGTATGCTACAAGAGACGGTCAGAATTATGATGTTTATAGCATATATATGTACGTTCAAACACTCACTCAATTCCTTTTGTCACATAGGTCGACCAGCTAGTATCCGTTGGGGACTTTTTGACATCGAGACGGAGCATAGCGCCCTTCAGTCGGATTCTTGTTTTCCACTTGTTTTCGTTCCTCAGCTTGTACGCCTCTTGCTCGAGCGTAGACCTCACCACTTTTAGTTTTGTCGCCAGATCTGTTTTTATGGATATTTTCTTCCCCGGTGGTAGTTTGTAGGCCGAGTCCAACACTAGGTCCCGGTCCTCCATTTTCAGAAATACAGCTATAATCCCTGGGGGTCGGGCGTCGTGGGCGCTGTACAATCCAAGTCGATGCACGGAGAAGAACTGCATTTGTTCCACCAAAGTCGCGTCTAAATTCATGTCTTGCTTTAGGAAATCACGAAAGAGTTCGGAGTTTTCTTTGGCGCTTGTACAGGGAATACCGAATACTAATAAATTCCTTTTTCGGCTGTTGATCCCCAAAAGCAAAAGCTCTGTTTCGAGTTCGGCAATTTTTTTCATCAGAGCGGCTACTAACTGAGGCATTTTTTCTTTTTCCAGTTCTACAATGTCGTCTGCCTGTGACTGAATGCTCTCCTCAAGGGTGTTCACTCTCGTCGTCAGATTCGTCACATCTCGCTTCATTCCGTTCATTTCCAACATTATGTCGGCCTTTGTCTCGTCAATTTTTTGAATAATTTTGTCCGACAGCCTTTTTGCAAGATTAGCAAGAAGATCTTCAATGTTTTGGGCGACCGCCATTTCGGAATATAAAGTTTTCTCACCTGTCGCCGCCGATTGACCAAATTCAAGGTGTAGATCCGGTTGCCCTTGCACGTGCGGATTTCCCGTGCCGTTGTCACGCAAACTACTACTACGAAGTGTACGAGAACTAGTCAGAGGGGCACTTTTAGCACTCTTTCTCCCTTTAGGCATTTGAAGACGTAATATCTAAAGCTTTTACTGTTGAAACATGACATATTTGATAAGAAATAACTTATTTTCGGCCTCCTGACCCCTTACTTTCACGGAGCGATATCACTATACGACTGCTCTATCCGCCATCTTGACCGGAAGTCCCCATTTGTGGGAAGTTGATGCTGGGTCGACATCGGGCCTTACAGACTAGTCTTTTGTGTTAAATGCCGTCTTTTTCATCTGACGACGATACAGCTCAACAATTCCCAGTGTACGAGTTGTCACAGCGAAACAGCTCACCAGTTACCAATATACGAGTTGTCAGAGCATTTCCATCATAGCTCTCTAGATTTGTATCTAATACCGCTTATGCCGGTGCTAGGGGCCGTGTGGTCATATCATCCAAGTTGCCACATGAACAGGTACAATAAAAGCGTACTTGAGATATAACACATATCACGAATCGTTAGATTCTTGGTATGTGCTTTAGAATAGGTTAACCCGAAAGGCTATACTGTGAAGTCATGTGGCTCTGTCAGTATGTCGGCACCTCTTCCCACTTCCCTTATATGTGTTGTAATTCTTTGCATACACTATGCAGAAAAACTTAACAGCGCGACAGTACGCTACTTTTCTACATTTAAGTGAATTGATCAAAAAAGTATGTAAGTCCAGTAGTACAGGACGAGGGTGACTCCGAAAATATTAGCGAAAAGCATTGTGTATATTTATGTGATCGTCGCAAACAACCATTCTTGACAATGCTATGAATAAATATATGCTGAAATATTGATATAAAAATGCGTTTAGCTCATTATTTTCGGAGTCTCCCCCCTCCTGTATTATGACAAACTAATTAGTGGCTCCTAGCCTTTTAAGTTCAGCAGGGATGCATACAATTTACCTAGATGCCTAGATGTATTTAATTTTCACAAACAACGATAAAACATTTCTTCAACATTGGTTTCATGTTGAGCAAAATATGGCAAATCCCCTTTGTTTGGCTGACCGGATGTAAACCTACAGGCGACCAATACTGCACTGTAGGTTAGGCGCACGTGACTCGATCACAAGTTTAGGATAATACGATGGATTAGATCCCCTAATTCTAACGATCATTTTAAAGAGGTTTATTTATTATCCCTCATTCACTAGTCACTTATTCTTATAATAGTTAACTATAGACTATTTTTATTTATTTAATCTTCCCTTTCTTGTTATCATTGTTTTGATTGTCTTATTTAGTGTTTGTCTGGCGATCTTAGTTTAGAAACAAATTGTGCAGCAGATATCTTATCTTATGATATATTTAACTATTTCAAATCCGGAACTCAGTTCTCTACTCTCAAGTCTTTGACTGCATGGGCCTGTCGATTTTTTTAGAACTAGATTTGAAACGGTAGGTTCAGCCTTGATTTAGTGCACACATTGGCATCTCACTGGGACTTCAGAGAATAAGAACACCAGTCGCTGGATTATTCATATCCCGAATTCCCGCCAGTTGTCTTCGAGTTAGTCGAACAATTTAACATAGAACGGCTGTGTTAAAGCAATACAATTAACTGTAGAAGACAAATTAAATATAGATGAAGCACATCCGTCGGGGTGTAACTATAGTTCTAGTCTCATATGAAGCCAATGTCCGGATGTTGACAGTCAGGCCGTGACCATAGTGACCCAGACTCCAGAATATAGCAGTTAAACCTGTCAATGACATTCAGCTGTAAATACGAGTACCATGACCACGACGTATTCGCTGTGAGATGCTGTACGTTTGGGGATAACAGCGTCATGTTTTGGTATCTTCTTATTATTTCTTTCATGGAAAATTGCAATTTCTTAGTGTATTCGAATTCACTCTTCGGTGTTTTCCATGGACAAGGATACGCTACATGTCTCTCCGTGAATGGAGATAGCCATTGTATACCTTGTAAGTAAAATTCGTAGGTGGTCTGATCTTGTTCAATATACGAATTTATCGCTCATTATAACATCTCTGTCGTTTACTTCATGGTATATGCAGATCTCTAGTGATTGCTATAGCAATAATGAGGGAGCTCCGTCCATGTGATGGACGAAAATTACAAGCGTCAGATCCGTCATTCATAATTCAACTGTCGTCCATTAGAGAATATCCGCGTCCATAATCCAAAGACCTATTCCATATTCCATATAACAGTATTAGCACCAAATTCAAAAAGACAATCATAGTATACATAAACATAGGCTTGTTTCCTGCAAGAGAGAAGCGGTCAAGAGTTTTCAATGATGCCGGCAAGACATCACGATGTTCCAAAAATATCAAATTCGTATCGCTCATCAGTATTCTTAATCCATAATATTCGTTGCAAGGTCGTCATCCAAAGAATGATGTATCTCAGTCATGCTTTGATTGTGCCTGTTCATATGTGTACCATGAGGATCTTGAAGTACATGGGTTCATACGGCCCCTAGCCCCGGGTTGAGCGAATTAGACACAAGTCTAATAACACACATCAAAGTCTACAACCACTCCCCTCTCATTTCAAAAGTCATTCAAGTGCCCGAAGGTTTCAAACACTTATCATGTGGCTGAGAGACAAGGCAGCTTATGGAGAATCATCTTTCCGAAGTATCTTTGAAATGATACCGAACTTTCAGATGCAAGAAATTTTGAATTTTGAAATTAGAGGAACGAACTGGGCTTTGGGATTAGGTTAAATTATAGTGGGGCGGCGGGAAACGACCTCGCCACCCTTCATACTAGGAGTCAGATTTTGGTTTGATTCGCTCTCCAATACCAATGTTGGGTCTTCCGGCCGTTGTTGGATTATATCTTCTACTATTATATGACTTCTTATGTATCTATTTCAAATCGGTAGCTCAGTGACTGGCGTTGGTAAGTGAAACACCATTGAAATCGTAATCCCCAGACAGACTGGAGATATTACGATTCATTCTCGATCGTGGGTCGGTCCGAAATGAGCCAAAATCCCGATAAGCTTCTCGGTCATACCCGCCTCGACGTTAGATGTTATTGGTCCCTCATATGGAATGTTGTTTTGAAACAGTAACATTTTGGGATAGTTTATATATTTAATTAAGGTGGCTAGATTACTGTACTAATGCAGAAATTTGGAAAAATGATATTTTGCTACAAAATTGTATTTGCTAATAATGTATCTTTATTATATAGAAAAAAGGCTCCTAAATAGAATGTAATCTGCCAACGAAAACTGAAACGTAGACTATATCCGCACCCTCCTCCCCCGTCGCCTCCCTTCCGCAATATAATTCCCGATCGGTATTTGTGATGAGTTATTCACTTACAATTGATCAAACACACACGGCAAGAATCGCAACACGATATTGTTATTTGTAATATACTTAACTTCTGTTTTCATGGATGAAAACCGAATGAATATGTGTATGACGCGTTTAGAGGACCGAAGGTAGGACATGTAATATCAGATTGTTTTACTAAGAATGACATGGTTAAGAAACATACCGTAACTTATATTATTTCACCGGCATTTGTGCAGTCGAGAACTCTCATTAGGTGCACGACTTGAGGACAGAAAGCGGCGCATGCTTCCATAATCCAATTTTAACTACAAGATGCAAACTGACAGAGCAAGCTGACATCTCAACATTACGTATACTTAATTATAGATATCACTGAGATGCTGTGACGACATGTGGGAATGGCTATAATATATACAAACCTATCAATGAGGTGTCATTCTCGCTAAAATTTGTGCCTGTAACAATTAAGCGTGAATTGACATGAAGACAGTTTTGGTATTGTTTTGCTATGAGATCTGTGGGTTTAGAAACAACTGAATTGAATTGAATTTTATTCTCTGAATCTTGGACAAAGACATAAAGAAATATAATTAACATACATTGTTGCGGCTTAAAACAACAATTTAAATTGAGAACAGCTGAGGAGACATAACTCTCCGAGGCTAGTAACAGAAAAGGAAATAGGTACAAACAGACTGTCAAAATAAATCAACAATGGGCGGTCACATCGAAATTGTAAGATAAACACATTTGGTTGAATTCAATGACTGAGAGTTGTGTTTGTGTGTGTGTGGGTGGTGGGGGGGTGGGGGGTAAGGGAGTTGGGACAGCACTGTGAGGTTATAACTATTGAAATAAACAAAACTTTGTTACAGAATTGCTTAGGCAAGATGAATTACGTAAATAAAATGGGTCCCTGTATTACATAAGCAAGGCATTTCCTTGTTTGTCAGCACATGTAGTACACCTCCATTTTGTCAAAAAAAACATCTGCAGGGCGACAAGAGCGGTGATGCAAGAGAAACGATTTTTTGAAGGCAGATTGTTTACAAAAAGGAAAAAGAAGCATTAATGCACTTTGTAGTCTCTTTAGGTGAGTTATTATTGACGATTTATTTAGTGGTAGTCTTTATTGTTTGGTCATGTGTTTATAACAAGGTCTCAAAATCATCCAGTTTCCGGACTCTATTCGTCTGTAACATCCCGTTGGCGTAGTGATACATTAAAAATCTATCGTTTAGTTCCGTATTTTAACAATTAGAACAATTTGAAGCTCAATGCCGGCCTATGTTAAACTCATGCACATCATTGACCATTCAACACCCCCCCCCCCGCAGTCCCTGTCCTCCTTCGTGTTCTTTTCACATCCCTCAATGAGGATTTTCAACTTAAGAAGCGGCATCAGAGTATAAGTTGAATGCATCACAAATTGAAGATAGTACCGGTATAACAAACTATGGATTCAGGGTAGCCCGTACTTCGCACATGTAAACTTTTAAAATTCTTAGTTGTAACCGATCCGGTAGTTGGACTCTTAATGGCGGACTGAGTGGCTGGCTATCAGTCAGACTTCTGTCATTTCAATTTGCCTAGTTTTCGATATTCTCTTGGATTTTGAATATCTTAACATCTGATAAAGTTTTTAAATATTTAGGAAACTTAGTTCATGTGTTCCGGTCAATTGAACCAGAGATTCTATAATATAATTTATTACTGAATCTATGGTTGAACACCGACATCTGTAAATAATACAGCGTGTCAATGTCAGCAGCCTAAAACGCCCCAGACAAATACGGAACATTTTTTACCAACAAAAAAGAAATATACAAATATAATATTTCCTTTCACAACACAAACATCTGCAAGATTTGTTTAAATAAACGCATACACTGAATGATGAATATAAGGACGGGTTAAGCTAATCTCAGGGGGCCACACCTTACACCCGATTGAAGCTAGGACTTCTACAGTGCCCAGTATATTGTTTCAATATGTGTATATTTTGTTCAAACTGCCTTTCGTCAAAGTTCGGGTTACTTTTAAGCTTGGATTTCTTAGTATTTCACTTAACATTGACCCAGTATTTTCTTAGAGTACCTGTTATAAAGTTCACGATTGTTCTGTATATTGTAATAATACCTCATATGCCGCATCTTTTCTGACATTTTCGGCTATTCTCGTTTCTATTAAATAAGAAACTGTTTTCAGTGTTGTCGGAAGAATAGGTATTTTATTTCCTAATTATTTTAGGAGCTCTACATTGGGAGAGTACTGACCGTTCTGAAATTTTAAGATCAGGCGGGAGATCCGTATTTTGTGGATCTTGGTTTGCTATAGCGGAATCTACCGTACTCATTTTTGGTAGAAAAAGGCGGTGAGGCGTTTTGACCAGCCATGGGAATATTCACATGTGCGGAAACATCTATCCTTTTTCTTCGCACCAGGTTTTTCGCCTGTTCATTTCTTATTCGAGTTTTACGGCGTTAGGTTTGAGCCTTTCTGGAGAATCGCCTGCCAGCCATATTTATTTGGGTTTGGTATATATCTCTTGTGCGTGGCGCACGTTTCAATATGCATAGAGATATGAAGATAAACAAGCTAAAAAGCTAACCCGAAACTTTGCCAAAAGAGAGTTGGAATAAAATACACACGTACTGAAACAATAAACTGGGCAATGTAGGAGTCTGAGCTTCAACAGGATAACTCAGGTGTGGCTCCCTGAGATTAGTTTAACCCGTCCTCATGATATCTCTATGCATATTGAACGTGAACTATGCACAGCAAGAGATATATACCAAACCCATATCAATATGGCTGGCAGGCGATTCTCCAGAAAGGTTAAACCTGGCGATATAATCCGGATCACGGTAATACCGAGCAAACAAACAATATAACATTGAAGAAGCGAATAAACAGCTGTGTGTCCGTGAGCTTGTGTAGCTAAAATCGGGCTCATATGCATTTTCGGGTATAGTAGCTGTAACTTTCAGGGAATGTTCTTCAAGTATCAGAGAATTCAAAATCACTTCATACCATTTTTTTCCTTCACCGTTATTGCGGCCATATTGGATTTTAAAATGGCAGCCATCTGGAACACTTTTTGAAAATATTTTTTTCTCCATGGTCAGACAGGCTCTCGATTTTAGTATCTAGATACATGTTTTAATGCATGCTGGATCTATTTATATGAGGTTTGATATATTAAATCGAATCAGATCCGACATTTGAGCTAAGTGCGAGTGTATCATATACAAACAGCATACAGCGCAAGTGAAATTCATACCATTATATCTGTTTGAGAGATCTGGAATACATGTGTAAAATTAAAATCAATTCGTGTCCGTTTCATCGTGCGTGGATAACCTGATCACACTAGACTATAAAATATAGATGGCGCTGATATAAAAATATGGAGGAATATCCGCGTAATTAATTTCATGTAGATGGCGCTGTTGATCTTGGGCTTGGAACTCGATCACACGGCGCTGTTGTAATAGAGGGAAGAAATATCCGGATAATTCATGGACAGATGGCGCTGCTGGCGTCGACCTTGGTGCATTGCTCTGGTTCACGCTTGCAAGGATCCAAGGCAGCCACGAATGGGTCACGAGATCAGTCTCTACGAAAATCCTGTGTCATAATATCTCAAACTATGATGCAGGAATTTAAGACTGCAAAGCAAGTAACACACACAACAAAATCACAATCTGAACTGTCTGCCTTTCGTCGACAATGCGAAAGTACATATGCGGTTGGCTAATCCTTGTGGATATACCACAATTTACGCAGCCGCGAGTTACAAATGTACTGAGTAATTTGTGTGGTGGGATATCATATAGTCGTGCTACCCGGGGTTGTAGTCAGATAGCCAACGCCGTGCTAAGAACATCAACATACACGGCGTTTTTGTTCCAACGGCTTTTTTGTTCCATATAGTATTGTGAAAAGTCGAGCTATTCGTGCTTCCGCGGATAATGTGACAAGAAAGTTGACACATTTGATAGGAAGGCGAATCTCCAGGAAATGGCAGCCAGTGTTTTTCAACCAATATGTGATGGAAAAACCTTGGTAGAGCCACTTGATTTATACAAAGTTAATGCTGGCGGGCTTGTGGATGTTCCCATCAGAGGCGTTGAGCTTCTAAAATGTGACGTAGAAGGCAGTCCAAAACCCCGGTTCAGTCCGCACTACACCACGTACAAATTGGGTACTTGTGATGAACATTTTGAGGGAGGGGAGGGAGGGAATTTGGCTTAATGTCACACTCAAGTTTGTTTCACTCATATGGTGACAGCCAGTTTGGTTGGTGGAGGAAGCCAGAGTACCCGGAGAGAACCACCGCCCTGCGGCAAGTAACTGATAAACTTTCACACATGGACCAGCTGGGCTCGAACCCGTGCCGGTTCAGCGGTGTGAGGCTAGCGGTCACCAGCGAAGCGCCTTAGACCACTCGGCCACCGAGGGCCCCTGAACATTTTGATGAAGCGATGAAGCATGACCTTTGTTGGATGATAAGGTATTTCAATCGATGATCCCAAGCATTTGTGTCAGAGTCGTCTGTCGTAGCACATCAAACACTTGCCTCTGACGAAGACAAGATTCTGCTGTCTGTGGATTTTGTTGCGAATGTTAGTACTGTCTTGTGAGATACTGGGCAAGATATGGCTCAAATTTCTGACGTATCTGGTATGCGCCGGTATCTGCGGAGCGCGAGTGCCAATCAACTTCAGGTGAAACCTCTGGGCAAAGGGACCCCCAAGTAGTCTCTGTAATGTCTAGACAGGAGATGACCCAGAAGATACCAGTGTGGACTGCATACAACAGTCTTTCATCCGCACGTCATTCCATGAATCATTCTCTTTAACCATCGATAACGCAGTTGACTCTGCCTATATCATGAATGCTCCAGCACACGAATGGCCTACTCTGGTTACCACTCTAGATCAGCTCTGCAAAGTCAACAAGTTGGTATCTGGAAACAACAAACAACTTCTTGTCACGTTTGACATGGATCTATACAAACGTGTTCTAAAGTTGGAATATTTGGATCTGCGATTCAAAGACCAGTTTGTTTTATGTACAGGTGCATTACACATATCATTGCGCGCTCTCAGATGGTTGGGAAGGGCCATGGAGGGAAGTGGCATTGACGAGGCCTGGATAGAAGCAGGCATGTTCACTTCTGTGATTGTGAATCAAATTATCAGTGGGAAACATTACAATAAGCTCACCAAATAACTCTGCAGGTATTGTTCGACCTTCGGATAGGGCAGTTTATCGCTGAAAGAACCTGCTGTGCGTACGGCTCTTGAAGCCAATGTTAAGATATTGTCAGAGGCTTGTGCATCAACATGGGGTTTGGGAATCACATACATCCCTACGGCCACACTCATACAGAGAAACAGTTTGAAGAGTTTGATGCTAAGCACAACAAAGATCCTTTTTTCAAATGGTCGCGAATGTACATGATACAGATTTCAGCGCGCCCCTCGTCAAGGTGACTGGTTCCTCTACCTGTCGTCTCTTGAAAAGCTCTGTGTGTATTTCTTTGCATATGACAGGCTTGAGACAACTGATCACAAAATCTGGCGCGACTTTCTGTCGCATGAATTTACTGTCTCGCATTGGCCTGGATCATGCTCGAGAACATGTCAACAAAAATCTTAAAGGCCAGGGTGCTGTTGGGGATATCACCCAGTCTCTCGCTACCCTTCTAAGGTTCTGCATGTGTGCAAATGAATTCGAACGAATTGCGAATGAAACTGAGGCCATTGCCAACTTGAAAAATGCCAATACAACGATGCACCACGAGCTAAATAAGTCAACGACTATCAGACAAGAATAGGCCATTAAAAATCTTGTTGGTGTTCTGGCACCATGTGAAATTTTCAACGGTGGCAAAACAGAGATTGTCAAGCTTGTCACGAACGAGACAGTTTCAAAATCCACGAAGGAATGCATATTGTCTTGTGAATGTACTGAGAAATCTGTAATACAAACATTTGAGAGTGAAAGGATATGTGGGGACACATATGTGGGATATGTGGGGACACATATGTGGGACAAGATGACAAAATGTAAGCCACTCTCGTGGAATTCCACAGCCAAGGAAGTCAAACTTCATACAAAATCTGACGTTTTATCCCTTCGGGCAACTTCTGGCCTAATGTCTAGACTACTTATTGTAGCACGCTCATTCCGTGAAGTAGATATGGAGGAGGTGATTGGTAATTATGAATTCACCACAGTAAACCGGACACTTATGAGGCCGGATGGCTCTGTGCACCCAACATCAGACAAAGCTCGGTGATAACTGTCATAGAGAACTTTGCAGGGTCACCTCTAGATGATAGCCAAGGACATCCTGTTTCAGATGTTGCCCGTGATTCCACTGATTCGCAACAGTGCTTAGTTATAGATGGCATGGCCGTTGTAAAAGAGCTCATGGCTGTAAAGTCATTTGAAAACTGCAAAGCCCTTGGCAAAGCGTACGCTGAGCTCATAGACGTCAAACCACGTAATTACCATTCTATGCGGGTGATTTTTTGACAACTACGCCGTCGATGATTCATTAAAAGAATCAAAGCGGGAACGACACAGGGGCAGTAGGGCGCAGTCCAAGGACTATAATGAAGAAGATACTGAAAAACTTCCAGGTTCGAAATCATTTCTTGGAAGCACGGCTACCAAAGATTCGTTGACATTCTGCCTGGCGTAGAAAGTTATAGATCATTCTAAAGCGGGCATGATAACAGCCACACGTAAATATGTGATGTCCAACCACACTGGCTGCGTCACCCTCGGTGTGAGCGAAAAAGAAGTGACCGATACGTTGATGATGTTGCATGCAGTGAAAGCAAGTCAATCTGGATATACGGTTCATATCTACAAGATACAGACGTTTTGCTCCTGGCTCTAACACGCGTGCCCTTTCTTGGCCAGAAATCTGCTATGCTGATGGGCACCGGTGATCGACGACAGCTCTTTTTTTCTCCAACCGATTATGATGCGAATAGCAAACGCCCTATGCAAATGGCATGCCCTCACTGGGTGTGATACTACAGGTCACATAAGAGGAAAATCCCCAAAAAGTGTGCTTAGAAACGTTCCTGAAGGCAGATATCAAGACTGTAGATTCATTAGCTGGTCTTGGATGCGAAACTGAGCCTTCCGACGATACCTTAAAGAGGTGTCTGTTATTTCTATGAGGTATGTTCTGTAAGAAGACTGCTCACATCACTGAACCACAACAGAACATATTTGGCGTGCTCACTGCCAAGCTTCTGTGGGGAGCAGGACCTTGTTGTCCACGCAGTACTTTCCCCCCTGTTATACAAGTGTGCAGCGGTTGTTGAACTAGTAAGGTGTACTTGTGGTGCCAGTAACCCATGCTAAACAAATAAATGGGCATCAGGTAGATGTTCATGTGGATCAAAACATTCGGTCTGCACAGAACTATGCCGAGGTGAAGCAGAAGAAAGCATTGCCAAAACCTTAACAGTTACGTTGACCCAGATGATGCAATATGATCTCAGAAACTACACAAAGGCGTCCATAAAGATCCAAAAGGTTGGGAGAAGTGGGGCGTCCATTCTGAAGATAATGTTTTTGGCAGTGGCGGCCATTTTGAATCTCAATACAACCGCTATGGTTTTTAATTAAGATATCTAATCATATTACGCGATGACTGACTAAAACACTGTGCCACAGAATCCAAAATAGGAGTTCATATTTTGTGTGTAGAAGAATAACTGATGACATAGGCGGCTTTTTTTGCTTGAAAATGGCGGCCATTTTGAAAAACAAGATGGCGTCAGTTCAGCTGATAGAAAAACATGGTATCAAGTGATTTTGTATATGCTGCTGTCTAAAGAATTCTCCCTGGGAGTTACAGCGACTATACCCAAAAATGCATATGGGCTACACAAGCCGACAGACTAGAAATACACTAGGTGGAAATTACCAGTGTCGATCTGAACAGCACAAAGAAATTAGTCTAAAAGACAGTCTCTAAGGTGAATGCAAGTAGATCTCTAAATAAAGGGACATTAAACTGACAAAAGGCTCAAGTTGAATACCCACGCTATACTTACTATCCAAAATATATACGGTAAATTCCGTTATAGCAAGCCCAGATTTATAAAAGAATACGGATCTCCCGTCTGATCTCAAAAGTTCAGAACGGCCAGTACTATCCCAATGCGGAGTTCCTATACATAACTTATATGGAAATCAAATACCTACCTAAAATCTTCCTCAATGAAAAGCGAGAAAAACAGGAAAATGCCAGGAAAGACGCGGCATATGTGGTATTATTAACATATACCAAACAAACATGAACTGGATAAGCGGTACTCTGGGTCAATATTAAGACAGAAAAAAACGGAAATCTCTACCGAAGCAGGGGAGAAACCTCAGTGAAATACTGAACAAATCAAAATAATTTGAGCATAAGAATATATGTTCATTACGTTGGACCACCTGATGAGGGTCTTCGCGCTAGCTTGAAAGAAATTCAAGCTAAAAGTTAACTCGAAACTTTGCCAAAAGACAGTTGGACTAAACTACACACGTATTGAAACAGTACACTGGGCAATGTAGGAGTCTGAGCTTCAACCGGATAACTTTGATGTGGCTCCCTGAGATTAGTTTAACCAGTCCTATTTAAAAATATTCTTTGTATTATCCGCATAGGAAAACACTTAAAGTGTGACAAATTATGGCGAACGAGACGACTAATAATTATAGATGGAAACAGACAGACCCATTCTTACACGTCATCACAACAGTGGAGTCTATAATTAAGACAGGAACACAACTTGGCTGGATGGTCCTAGAAACTCATCATACTCATATTCACTCGGTTTATTCATCCATGAAAACAGAAGTTAAGTATATTACAAATAACAATCTCGTGTTGCGATTCTTGCTGTTTGTATTTGATCAATTGTAAGTGAATAACTCATCACACTTTCCGATTGGGTTGACGGGAATTATATTGCGGAGGATTGGTGGCGGGGAACAGGGTCCAGATATAGTATATGTTTCAGTTTTCTGTGACAGATTACATTTTATTAAGAAGTCTTTTTCTATTTGATGAAAGATATATTATTAGCAAATATATTTTTTAATATTACACAATTATCTTTACCAAATCTCTGCATTAGTGCAGTAATCTAGTCACCTTACTTAAAAATATATGAACTATCCCAAAATGCGATGTTATTGCTACAAAACAACATTCTATTTGTGCGACTGTGTTCTCGACACTATCCTTATATAAAACACCAAGTCATGTTCTGTTATGTTTTGTTATGCAAACTCAACGAAATACAACAGGAGACAAGCGATCATTTAAACAGGGGTTTCAGTTGCGTAGCTTGTATATTATTTTGCATGCGCAGCGCATCATGGAAGCGAGTCCGGAGTCATCCAGTTACCTGTATCAGTAAAATACAATAGAAAGGTTGACTTCGGCTTCTACCGGCTAGGAAATCCGCTTTCAGCCATGTGAACCCAACAAGAGTGTGACACTTCCGTTATCGGTCAGACATAACGATAAGATGTAATTTCGTCTTCCGGGCTGTAGAACTGAGAAAATCGCCGTGTTAGGATTAGAAAAAGTTCGCCAGACAGGATTAGGAGCGAATAATAACAACCAACGTCGAGGCGGGGATGACCGAGAAATTTATCCGAATTTCTGCTCATTCGGACCGACCCACGGTCGAGAATGGCACGTAATATCTCCAGTCTATCGGGGCATTACGATTTCAATGGCGTTTTCACTTACCAACGTAAGTCACTGAGCTACCGATTTTAAATAGATAGATAAGAAGTCAAGGAAAGGACGATATAATCCAACTGTGACTCGGAAGTACCAACATTGGTAATGAAGAGCGCATCAGACGAAACTTCATAGACTCATAGTGTCACCTCTCTCTTTTGGCTATTATATGATGTCCCACAAATGTGTAGAGTTAGCGAATGATGGCTACTGTTAAAGCTTAACGCGATCCAACGAAAAAAAAATGCCATACGATATACGTACAATAGATGGAAAAGACAGATAATGAGCAGGCACAAACTGATAGAAGACAAACATTTGAAAGGTAAAAGATGGGAGAACTGTCAGTACCCAGTAGGTACAAAGTTTTAATTGTACTATGGACCTAGGGTTGCCATGAAGTGATGCTAGTTTATTTCGAGTGATATAGTATACTTTTAGGGGGTAGATATGGTAAAACGGTGGAGTGCTGTCTCGAATCCTCGGACGAATTTATTCTGTCAAGTTCCTTGTTCTCAAGATTTGTGATAACAAATCATATACCGAATGGTGAGGGATCTCTGGGCTTTTCTAAGCGTTTTGGATGGACATAAAATTGTTAGATACAAATACATCCAAATTTGAGCACATAGTACAAGGCACCTAGTCGGGTGTCTTAGCGTTAAAAGACGAGAGATCCTGAAGGATCTTGGCGACCACCATTGTCCGATAATTGTAAGCTAATGACAAGAGGATCTTTTTGTCCATAGTTACTAAGAACAAACGATTGATTTGTAATTTTGTTTACAGAATTTCGAATCTGTGCGAAAAAGATCAAAAAAGGGACACTGGAAAACACCAAGATATCATCTTTCTAAGTTTAAGGATTTCTAGAAACTGTACTTATGTCAGTTGTAATAGTACAAGAGAAAAGAACAAAGTTAGTCTGAAAGTGAATGACCGGAGGATCATTCGTCTTCGTTTTGTAGTATTTTTTTCACGTGTCATCATTGGGTACTGGAAGCGAAGACAAATGTCTTTGACCCTTTGGCATGAGCTATGAGACATACTTAATATTTTATAATTAGGAACGAATGCTAATTCTGCTCTGTTTACTGGGCTAGTTTGAAATATCTCTTTTAAGATACCATGCTCGAAAATAGTAACATGGTACAATACTTAATACTGAAGGGATCCGCGCAGTAATGTTGAAACTTCGAAAGTGTTTGAATCCTGATTATCTCCCTTAGATCGAAACATGCAGTAGTCTAAAGTTGTCGAGTTGTAAAATTGTGGCACAAGAGTTACGTCCCTTCATGTAGCCGACACGTCGGCAGACGAAACAGTTCACTGGATTAAGAAAATTGATTTAAAATTTGAAGAAATATATTTTAATTCTGAATTATTTGAACTCCTTGATATGGAAGGTGAAGGTATGGATATTCTTGATAGTCACTATATAGAATATGATCCAATGTTTGATCCGCCGACTCGTGTGATGCAACATTACAACTCGGGAATACCGTATTAATTTCAAGAGTAACTTGGATTTTGGAATCGGACCAAAAAAGGCATCTTGCACAACTAGGCCTCATGGGGAACCTGTGTACCAAATTTCAGAAAGAATCCATGAAGTAGTTCCTGAGAATTGACGATAATAATGTTTCAAGGGAAAATTCAAGATGGTCGCCTGGCGGCCATATCGGATTTTCGAATCGGACCAAAAAAGGTATCTTGCACAACTGGACCACAAAAAACCTGTGTACCAAATTTAAGGAAGATCCACGCATTACCTCTTGAGAAATCACGATAAATTTTCATGGGAAATCCAAGATGGGCGCCTGATGGCCATATTGGATTTTCGAATCGGATCGAAAAAGGTATTTTGCGCAACTAGATCCCCAAGGGGAATCTCTGTACCAAATTTGAGAAAGATCCATGCAGTACTTCCTGAGAAATAACGATAACAAAGTTTCATGGGGAAATCCAAGATGGCTGCCTTGTGGCCATATTGGATTTTCGAATCGGACCAGAAAAGGTATCTTGCACAACTAGATCCCACGGGGAACCTGTGTACCAAATTTGAGAAAGATCCATGAAATAGTTCCTGAGAAACCGCGATGACAAGGTTTCATGAGGAAATCCAAGATGGCTGCCTGGTGGCCATATTGGATTTTCGAATCGGACCAGAAAAGGTATCTTGCACAACTAGACCCCAAGGGGAAAGATCCATGAAGCAGTTCCTGAGAAATCGTGATAAGGTTTCATGGGGAAATCCAAGATGGCCGCCTTGTGGCCATATTGGATTTTCAAATCAGACCAGAAAAGGTATCTGCACATCTAGATCCCAAGGGGAACCTGTGTACCAAATTTCAGAAAGATCCGTGCAGTAGGTCCTGAGAAATCGCGATAACAAGGTTTCATGGGGAAATCCAAGATGGCCACCCTGTGGCCATGTTGGATTTTCGAATCGGACCAGAAAAGGTATCTGAACAACTAGGCCCCAAGGGGAATCTGTGTACCAAATTTCAGAAAGATCCGTGCAGCAGTTCCTGAAAAATCGCGATAACAAGTTTTCATGGGGAAATCCAAGATGGCCGCCCTGTTGCCATATTGGATTTTCGAATCGGACCAGAACAATTATCTGCACAACTAGACCCCAAGGGAAACCTGTGTACCAAATTTCAGAAAGATCCGTGCAGTAGTTCCTGAGAAATCGCGATAACAAGAATTGTTTACGGACGGACGACGGACGGACGACGGACGACGGACCACGGACGAAAAGCGATTTGGTGGGCTAAAAACAGAACGATTTTTCACTTCTGAACGAAGGCGCCACTTTTTCTGTGCTGATATATTGAAATTTTGAGTGCAAGAAACACAATGGCAGCAAGCAAAAAATTCTGATAGGATGTAGTTTAACCCTTTCAGAATGAAGGGATTAACTGTCTGCACACACGGCGAGTATGTAGGGGCGGGATGGTACTGGATCGTACGCCACTATGGCATTGAATCAATATCCATCATCACAAAATTAAACATATCAATGACTGAGTCGATCGGGTTAATTGTTAGACTGTGCTGATAATCCAAGAAGCAGAGGGAACGTGAGTCTATTCAAAATGGCGTATCATGGGCATTCTCCAACCCTAAACAGTTGAACTATTTGCCTGAGAATAATATTTACGGAATAGCTAGATATATTTAATTTCCACAAACAACGATGGAAAGTGTCACACATTTCATCACTTTCCATCGGATGACTCGTTGGGGCTATTCCACATATGGTTTTATGTATAACCTGTTTTTTCTGAGAGTGTACAGGCGATATTCTTGACATCTATAAATCAGGTTACCGCTATGTAAGTGAATGTATTGTACCAGAAATGTTCATGAAGAGGAACCCTCTCTCAGCTACACTCATTCACTATGCGCATGATATACAACAGTGTAGGTGAATGTAGTTTGCTTGATTTTGGAGACCAAATTGAAGGGAGGCAACTCTTCGTGCCAAAACCTCGTCTCTTCTCAAGCAAACGCAGAGAAGAAAAAAGTATGTATACCGACTGTTTTTGACTGCGAAGTGCTATTCGCTCGATATGACTCATTGAAAGTTTTGACTGATTTGAATGGATAGTTTATCAAGCATCGTGCTAAATCGTGGAAAACAGATGGACACATGGAAACACCTTGATTCTATATTCCACGACTGTGATTCGGGTGAGGGATAGAAACAAATCGTTATTTGGATTATGGACGCGGAAATTCTTTAGTGGACGACGGCTGAATATTGAATTACGGACTAGACGCTTGTATCTTGAACTATGACTGTCATTACTAATAAAATAGACCCGAGAGTTTGAATGCGTTCCTTTGAGAACTTCCTATGGAACAATCTGCCGGGACGGTCCTTAGAGAATATACTATGGAACTATCCGATGCAAACGATGCTAGACTGTGAGTATACAATCCCCATGCATCAATACATTTGTAATTTGTGTGTCTATCGTAATTTAATTAGTGGAAATATCAGATTATGGTATCGTCATACCTGTGTAGGAAAAAAATCATTTCAATAAATCCAACTCTCCCATATCATAGCCTGTCGTAAACTAATCAAATCCACATTGGCAGAACTAACTATGGGATATAATGTTCAATTTACATGCCATAATATATCTTAAAATACGTGTTTTCCTGTATGGGAGTTATTTATATTGCCATCGAGACTACGAAGAATAATTTGTTCGATGCTATCGAGGTTAAAACGATACATGTATATATACACCTGGAAAAAAGCTAAGCACCCCCTGATATAATAACTAATAACACACCGATGTTAAGGTTTAGCCTGTGTCTGGTGGTAGGTATGATAATAATGATGATCCAAAAAATGGTGACGAACGTCCTTCATGTAAAGTGACACGAAAAAATATCATGAGAAGCATGTGGAAACGGGAAACACAAATTTTCCCAAATGCAGTTTGTGCACGCCCCATATTTCGGTATTTAATGTCCATGGGTTGCAATATTCAATCATTATCTGTCATCATGGCACGAAGAAGGATATCAGATGTACAGAGATGGCAACTTATTGGTATGCATTCAACCGGTATGTCCTTCAAAGCAATTCGTCAACTCATTATTCACTACACAGTTATCAGCCGTCTGGTGAGGAAACACAGGGAAACCAATGAGGTGAAGGACCGTCCACGTTCCGGACGACCCCGGGTGACATCACATCGTCAAGACGTGGGCACTTCTGAGGCTCATTCGACGAGATCCATTCGCCAAAAGTACTGTTCTGAAGAACCTCTGGTTACCAAATCGCCGTTTCTCCACGAGAACAGTCAGGAATCGCCTATGAAGTGCCAGGTATCGGCCCAGAAGGGTCATCAAACGTCCTCTCCTGAGTGATCATCACCAACGAGTACGTTTGGCTTGGTGTATAGCACGACACCACTGGAATCTGAGGAGTTGGCGAAGAATTCATTGATGGGATGAAAGCCGGTTCCTTCTTCATGTAACCGATGGAGGCGTGAGAGTTTGGAGGCAGTCAAATACAGCCTATACACCAAGAAACATCAAACCGACAGTTGCCTTTGGAGGGGGTTCGGTAATGGTGTGGGGCTGTGTCTCTCATGACTGTAAGCTTGACATAGTAACAGTACGTGGGAATCTGAATGGCGATCAGTACATCCGGGATGTCCTTGCCCCAGTTGTTGTCCCCATTTTGATAGCCATCCTCTTGCTACCAGACCTGTGTTTATGGATGACAACGCTAGACCGCACCGTTCTCGTGCAGTGACAGCATTCATTCAGAATAATGCAGTGACTCATCTTCCTTGGCCCGCGATGAATCCTGATCTAAATCCTCTGGAGCACATTTGGGACATTCTTGGGCGTCGAATACAAGCACGTGAACCTCCAGTACAGAATCTGCGTGAGCTGGAAGCAGCTTTGCTCCAGGAATGGCGGCAGTTTCCTATGCAACGAATACGACAATTGACTGGGGGGATGCGACGCTGGGTAGAAGCAGTTATCCAAGCACGTGGAGGATACACCAGATATTGAATTGGAAAACTTTCCCTTGTTACAAATGACTTTTTTATCCATTCATATCCAAACCATGTTGACTGGTTGATTCGCCAGCTCCATACTTGTAACGGTTATCATTTTGAGCTCAAACAGTTACTTTTTTGGTACGCCAGTGCTAGCATTAAAATGATAAAGAAATCTGTCATTATTGTGTTTTCTTGTACCCAGAACATGACCTCACATGATAGCATGCAGTTTTACAAACTGACTGTGCGTGTACACCTTTGATATCGACCAATACATATACCTTTGTAAATGTTCATCGGGGTGCTTAACTTTTTTCCAGGTGTATATATAAAGACAGGCAGGTAACAGACTCTCTGAAAAAAAGTAACCCCGAAAAAGGTTGACTACTTGTGAAGATTTCTTTGAAAACTAAGAGAGGAGACACCTGTGAGACACTAAGCTACTACTCTTTTGTTTGATTCTCATATCTCAGCGCGGTGCACAGCCAGAAAAAAGGTGATGGCCCACCACCCTCTAATGGTGATCATACCTGATCATCACCTTTAAGAGGTGATGAGTTAGAGCCATCACCTTTAAAGGGTGACGGCCATCACCTTTTAAGGGTGATCTTGTTGCATCATCATCATAAAAAGGTGATGACCTAAATTTAAAATCATTGCTCATCACTCTTCCGAGGGTCTGGCCATCATTCTTAATGGTGATCATAAGAAGGGTGCTGCCTCTAACTCATCGCCTTTTCGGAGTGATAGTTATCATTTTTTTCTGCCTGTGTGCTACTGTAGTTAAACAAGCTAACAAGTTAATCAGAGTAAACGAATGGAAGCGTTTGATCAAGAGGTGTTATTAAAGTTCTAATCGACGTCTTTCAATGTTTTTATTTTTTATTTTTAGAAACGGTAACGACGTCTATATTCCCTCCCCAGTCAAATAACTGAAAGCGAATAATGAAAAACCAATAAGCACGTATATGTTGTGCTACTACCGCCATATTGCGTATGTTATAGCATATTTTTCATTTGTTATAGGAAACCAACAACTTGAATCCATCACAATGGGCCAACCCCTAGAAAAGAGCAGAAATCCCGGAACTCCTATTCCAAAGCAGACCTTGCAATATGGTGAGCAATAAACATACATACCTCTCGCCAATATATGACTTCTGTCGAACCGTCAAGTCTGCCAAGTTCAGTCTAACTAGAGAATGAATGATATAGCTTACCATATGTGTCGGTGTTGAGAAACAATAACGATCAGGAATGTAACATTAATGCTGTCTCGGATACATGCTTATATTTGCAACACTACTAAGGAATTTTCTTCTTCCGACGGTATAATATTTTAGGATAATCTAAAATATCAGCTCAAGCGTTTCTGATGATAGCTGTTATTCTATTCTGTAAGCGATGCGACAACTGCACAGAAGACGCCATTGGTGGTTATGGCCTGGCGTTCGAATCACTCTAGTGTACGTGGCTGTCAATCACCAGTCTTCTAGTTTGAGCGTCAGAGTTCTATGTGAGGTATCTCACATTATCTCCATGGGCATGGGCCATTATAGTTATACGTTGCGTCGAGTATCTCTGTGAAGGTATAGGTGTATGTATTGCTCTCACTTAAATGTATTTCATTAAAGTTTCTTCTTTTCATTTTTTTATTAACTATTTGTATGTCAATGTAATGTTATCAAACACTCTTCTACAGTTATTCGCAGACTTCCTGACCTGCAAAACAAGTATATAACCGAGAAGCCAATGAAACAAATGTCTGGGAAATATCCGACAAGCTGTGCCCGTTACTGCCGCGCATATACGGGATGCCGTATGTTCAACTTTCATAAAAAGACGGCGGTATGTCGCTTCTACGGAACAGGAGACAACCGTCCGGATGCAACCGAAGCACCGGGGTGGGCGGTTTGGGTCTTTGACGATCAATAAGATTCATTCGGCAGTTCGCATGTCTCGAATATAGAAAAATATCTGGCAGCTATGGAAATTGGAAATAATTGAACTGAATAACATTTAAACCCTAAGCCTCCCCTAGAGACTGGCAATATTTATCAATGCGGCGAGACAGAAGCTAACTAACTGTTATAGTTCAATTTACCGCTTGTATATACGATCATACAATATTTGCTGAACAGGTATCATTTTAACAGCTATGTCAGGAAGACATTTTCTCACTTCTCAAAACTGAACTGTTTTATAGCCAGTGGAACATTTATTTCAAAATCTGGATATGATATAGTATAGCACCGGTCATAGCCAATAGAATTGCAACATTTATTTCAAGAGTGGATCATTGTCCAATTAAACCTTGTTACAATTTTGGGGATGGCGAATCTGAATTAATAATTAGCCCAACAAAGTTAAAATTTTAATTACGTTACCAAATCGAGTAACGAATGCGTACTTTGTAAGTTGTTGTTGCTGAAAACAATAGCAAGGTTCAAACCGTGTTAGTGTATGTTGTTGTTAACGGTTAATCGATCATTTCCCGAATGTTTATTTTCGCGCCTGTTTTCTATCAGCTGAATATGCAACTTTTACTCAATATTTTGGACGATTATCTCTCCATATTAGTTCTCATATTATTAGACGTCAAATATAATTATGTATATATCTTTTCGTGTTAAATTACGTTTAAAGGTTCTAATTGATGCGATCTGTACTTCTATCTCAATAGACCAAACTCTTCTGCACTCTCCTACAAATCGAATGCCCGTAAGTGGCACCGAATGTGGTATTTCTTCTGTTGTCCTAAGAAAAGTTAATTTACCAATGTAAGTGAGTGTGCAATGTGGTCTCGGTCGATACGCCGATTCACAATCCGAGAACGATAGCTGATACAAAGAACGGAAACAAGAAAGTAACCCGATAATTTATATTTATCGTTGTATGCGGTACGAAAGTTTTGTGATATCCGTACATTCTTGTTCCTTCTTTATTTATTTTATGTGATGCGAGCTGTTCTGTTATTTTGTATAATATCCACTAACGACTTCCGAAGGGACTTCCGGTAATATGGCGCTGAAGTGAGGAGGCTGGTTTCAGAGCTCCGACCATTTAGGTTAAAAAATCCTAATCCTGGAACGTTTATGTAGTAGTATAGGTGTGGAATTGTACATGATTATAGTTTTTAATGCCTAAGAAAGCTAAAGAAGGTAAAAGGAAAACAGCACAGCCAGGTGTTCGGCAATATATGCTAATTTAAGAAGTGCGGGACCGAGCACAGAAACGGTATCGCAATCCACTGACCACGTGGCCTCCATTTCACCCTCGAGCAAAGAAACTTGTTGTTTTTCGGTATTCCGCTTGCTACCAAATCTCCGTACGATGAAAATATCGACAGAGTGATCAGGGAGTTCTTCGTGGGCGAGCTTCAAATCCCGAAGTCGCGGGTGAATAGAATGGCCTTTGTCGCGGTACACCGACCCCAGTCGTTCAAAGGACCCCAGGGTCCGCCACCGATTATCGTAGCATTTGTCATCTATTCGGATCGCGATCAAGTGCTGTTTTCTGGGCCGCAGCTCAAGG
>JAVTVY010051695.1:0-25430 GCA_036873755.1 Hanleya hanleyi | reverse complement strand
TTGTGCGCTGTTTTTTCTATTTGGTTCCTTTGTACCTCTGGGCCTTGAGGTATTGTGGTCGTTACACGTCCGTCCGTTCATCCGTTTTAGGCAAAACGGCTTGAGATACAGCAAACAAATTTTGAAGACTTATTCATTATAAGTCAGATACATATCGAAAATGGCTCCCATCGGCCGCTATTTTACCGAGTTATGCCCCTTACAAGATGTATTAATTTCTGATTTAAAACAAAATATATATATATATACTTGAATGTTACCAAATATAACTGCAGAACTATGTATGATACAGCTATTACATTTTGGAAACCTATTTATGTAGTTGTATTCCAAAACTTAGTCGCCTCGGTCCTTATTGTACGAAGTTATCCCCCTTTCCGGATGGAACAATCTCTGATTTTGTGATATATGGTTGAATGGTTGAAGTTATATCTGCAGATCCGTGTCCGGTACAGTTACTCAATTTTGAAAAATTATTTATCCAGTTGTATTCTAGAAGCGTACAAACAATTCAACGTCTTGTCCCTGATTTTATGGAGATAAGTCACTTTTCGGGTGTAAAATCTTGAATATGCGTGAATGTAACCAGTTATTTCTGAAGAATTGTGTTTGGTACAGCTACCAAATCTACTTGTATTCTAGAGGCCTACGAAAGATTATCCTCTTCTTGAGTGTAATAATCTTCGATTTTGTCATATAAGCTTGAATGTAACCTGTATGTAGCTGTTATGTCTGCAGAATTGATGATATGGTCCAAGGACAATTTTGGATGATTAGTAAATATAACCATGATATGTTGCACATTCCTGGCATATTTCTCAATTGCTTGGGGGAAGCCGAGGTGTTTGAGATTCTCACTCTCATGTTCAAAACTGCGGCGAAAATTTGAAATACGATTGACCATCTTTGTGACAACCCCATGCGTTACAAGTGGTAGACTCTAGTATAACGTCCCGCCGCTTCCGCAATTGCATGCCACAGTTTTTAATGATCATGACGATTATCCGTTCTACAGCCGTCTCATTGCAAACCCAAACCTCTTGCTA
Source organism: Hanleya hanleyi (assembly GCA_036873755.1). Lineage (NCBI taxonomy): Eukaryota > Metazoa > Mollusca > Polyplacophora > Lepidopleurida > Hanleyidae > Hanleya > Hanleya hanleyi. The sequence continues at coordinate 24,384 of JAVTVY010051695.1, read as the reverse complement.
GAGAAAAAAAGTGGCAGCAGTGAGCATTGTACGAGTTCCCTGAACTTGGATATCGATGGAAAGTTTGAATCTTGAGCTGTCCGTCTAAAACTTGTGCAATCATTCCAGTCTATGCTACTTAAAAAAATCATCTCTGCATCGGATGCCCGCTGCTATTGCCCGAAAGAGGAAAGTTTTACCAAATCTTCCAAGAGTATCAACAAAGAAGTCATGTTTAATGTCACATTAATAACATAAATAATGCCTCATCAATCTCGAAAATAAATCTGTTTGCAGATGAGTTCCACACTCTTAGACTCCGATCTCACTAGAAGTTGTGTCCCAGGAACTTACCTATCTGGTTTTCCTAATTTATCAGTCTTTGGATTGGAAATCGACTCTGTTTGTAATTTCTGATTTTTTTGGACTTTACTTCAATAACTAAATTGGCGAACTCACATTGATAAAATTCCATCAAAAATGACGAAAAATATCGGTGCAAATAGTCGCATAAGAAATGGTCTCAACAGCAAAAAACACTGATAATGCACTCTTACGTCACTTGGTGTGAGAAAACACATTCCCAATCCATTTGAAACCCCTTTTGAGTGTTCATAAAAAGACTAATCCGAAAAAGACATTCAGTAATAAACTTGCCCACACCAACCTATTACTTGAACAATTAAACATCCAGCTCTTCAAAATCAATGATTATCTGATTCTACTATTTACACGCAAATGTCTCAACAACGCTCTCTTCATCCCGACCAAGTTCTCAAACTATGCCACAAAACTCTCTGCAGTCCATTCCTATCCAAATACGCAAGTAAACTTCAATATACATACAACACGGATTCTGTCAAATTTAGCATTTTGGTCAACAATGCCAAAGGCAATTGAACTGAAGTCTTGTCCATGTTTCTCACTGTTTCCCAATGTGACACATATTTTTGCCATCCTGATTCTGGCTATTATCAATCAAAACCAAAGACTATCTCATGGTATATTCACAGTTATGTTTAAAAAATATTTGAATGTTCCTAGACTCAAACATGGTGATCGGAGTATATATTCTGAAACTACCTCTTTTATGTAAGGCAGATATATCTGACTTCTACAAATCTTCTCTACTTAGTAACCATTGTACACACATGTTTAGGATTATGCTCTTAAGTCAGCACTTCATGCCAAATCCGTACGACTGTTATTAAAATATTCTTGGGATACAACAAGCCCTCTTGGGTTTTATTTCCGTCATTCTGTCTCTGTGCTATTCCATGTACATACTTCCATTGCCCCATGGTCAGGAAGTAGTTCCATGCATGGTCACTGTCACTCCAGTAGTTCACTCTTACTCGTATTGAACTGCATAGTTCAAGAGCTACGGCACTTTTAACCCTATGCTTTTATACTTTCTGCGCTATCTTTGGAACGATCAAAAATAGAGACTGAAACTCCGTGACTTTATCGTTTATCATATCGTTTATCATATTTGAGCCTATTTTCATAACCCCCCGAGCAGAGGATCATGGGCAAATTCAAGATGGCGGTCACGTGGGGTACCAGAAAGGCGATGTTTTTGTCATATTTCTTCTAAAAATTCTGCTTTTCCGCAGAGAAAGGGGGGTCCCCCCATGCCACAACAGGTCTCAACAAGCGCTGGTCAGATAAGGCTAATCGTACGTCGGAGTTCAAAACGTTTGAGCATGTTTCCTAGACCAGAATTTTGTGCTGAGTCTGAAAATTCTCGTCTTAGTGGTCAAAGCTGTTGAAAGAAAATGCTAATATTCTTGCAAAATTTTCAACGAAATTGATAAAACTAATGTATAATTAACAAATATGTAACTGCGTCTCCATATTTGACTGCAATTTGAAGGTGCTGAACTGATCAAGGCTGATCTCAAGCACACCTGATAAAAAACGTAGGTAATTGATTACAACGGTCGATTTCGCCCAAAATGAGATTAAAATTGCTCGAATCCATATAAGAAATCGTCAGAATTATCTAGCTGATATCTATATTTCTACCAGCAGGTTATTTTAACGCATCCAGAAAACTGACGGGCATTGGGGCATTCAGCAATACAAAAACTAAAGGCAGAGATCAGTGCCATCCTAACAACTGAAAATGTTCAGATCTGTGGAATGTATACAGAAGCTATGAGACTTTTATGTCGTAATCGTGTATATTGTGTACACGTATATCGAAAACAAACCAAACCATAACTTCTGCACAAAATACAAAAAATGTTTAAACAAAATGTCTGAACGAAATATCTTGTTTTGTGCAAAAGTTGTTTTTGTCCGAAAGAAACAATTTTTGTGCAAAATGTTTACCTTCACAAACATCACATCCTTTCAGTTATGCGAGAAGCTAATGGCAAACAAGTCAATAATGACAAACAAGGGAACTGCTCATGTCAATAATGGCAAACAAGGGAACTACTGCTCATGTCAATAATGGCAAACAAAGGAACTGCTCATGTCAATAATGGCAAACACGGGAACTACTGCTCATCTCAATAATGGCAAACAAGGCAACTGCTCATGTCAATAATGGCACACAAGGGAACTGCTCATGTCAATTTTAATGCATTTGTTTTTGTCCTAAACAAGCAGCCAGATGATGCTAGGTCCCACGCCAAAGTGGCAGCAATATTTATAAGCGTTGTCTGTCTCAGAGAGTATACATGAGGGTGGCAACTGCTACTTCATAGGCGCAAGAAGCAGAAGGGTTTTTCCGCCTCCCCAGATTTTGAAATCTACTCAGAATGGCTGATTGAATGTTGATTGCTGCTGTGATATAGTTTCCACACGGTGTAGCACAGAAATTATGCAACCGAAATGCAAACATGGCTTATTATCTGCAAACCAAAATTGACCAGAATCTGAAGGCGTCCTCAACCTATTGCCCGGAAACCAAATTTAGACTTTGCCACCCGGTGTCACCACCTGTAGGTGCACGTGGGGAAAATGCAATCCCAAACGATATCTCATGGCATGGTATCGGCATACGAACATTGAGAAGGATCTGAAGAGGGGTCCTCTATTTATTGCCGGAAAACCAAATTTAGATTTTGCCACCAGGTGGCACCACCCGTAGGCGGAAGTGTGCGAAACACAATCCCAAGTCACATCTTATGGCATATGAATACAAAATTTGAGAAGAATTTGATGAGCAGTTGTCAAACTATTGCCCGAAAACAAATTAAGATTTTTCTACCAGGAGGAGCCACCTGTAGGCAGAAGCGGGCGAAATACAATCCCAAGGGACTCATATCATGGTATCTGCATACCAAATTTGAGAAGAGTCCGACGAAGGTACTCAAGTTATTGCCGGGAAACTTAATTTAGATTTTGACATCAGATGGCGCAATGTCAAGCGACATCTTAGATCACGGTACATTCATACCAAATTTAAGAAGAATCCGATGAGCGGTTCTCAAGTTTTTACCCGGAAACAATATGTGATTTTGAACGGACATCCACGGACATGCACAGAAGATTGGAACAAGACCCAGTGGCGCCCCCTGCACGCGGATCTCGCTGAAACGCAATACCAACCGAAGTCTTGTCGCAAAGAATTCAGATACCAAATTTCAAAGGAATCCGACAATGCATTTGGAAGTTATCGCTTGCGAAGTATTTGAACAGACATCCACGGACATACACGGACATCCACGGAAACAAGAAGCGAGAACCATTTTAAAGTCCCCGACCGCCTTGCGGCGGTGGACAACTAGTTCTGATTTGAACTTGAAGTACATTGCAATTGCTATAATTTTAGGCAACTGTTACCCTGATTGCGAAATACTTTGAATTGTAGAAAGTGAATGTGATATCACATAGCTATATATAACTTTCACAAATAGCACATCATGTATATTTATCATTTTATCGTTTGTCCTGGTTATCTTTAACCCTGGGCGGGACATGAGGTAGTTCGTTTTACTGCGGGTAGAGGTCAACTTCCAGTAATGCAACACCAAATGTACCGGCTAGTTCGAAATCGTGAACGGAAGGTGGATATAATGACGTCAACAATAGACTTGAACATACTGAATTGTTCATTTTTTGCTAACTGTTTAAGGCGTAGTCAGATCCGCAGTTAGACCGATTATATCTGTATCAAGATGCCTCCGGCGTTTGGAGTTTCTGACGAGTATGGTGAGTGCACAATCATATCGTATATTTCGTCCAATTAAATTTCCCAAGTAAAATGCTATATAGACATTGTTAATTAAATGGATGTAATTCTATAATAAATTGAAGTAACTAAATATGAAGATTGTTGGGTGTAATTCGTACACTGCTGGATAACACGCATATGAGATGATTTGGTACGATTACATATCATTGAACACATGTTGGACTGTCCATATAATGACCGTTCACGTTTAACCATATCAGCCCCAGTTTGTACATGTAAGTTCTGTCCATGCACCGCCGTGCAGATACACAAATCTGGTACCATTGACTCTTCTTCAAACTTTCGTCTTTACTGCACCATTCCTCGTGTATTTATTCAATATAACAGCTTACAGCCTTACACCCGGGTACAAACGAAGTATACGTCGGAAATATCGTCGGTCCTCTCGTTATTTCACTCGTTTTAACGTATGGCCCATAAATAAACTTATGATTCTGCAAGCTCCTAGCAAAAGCATTATTCATCGATAATATACGGTAAAAAAATAAACATAATTTCACCGGAAAGGCAAGAAGAAAAAGTATTACTACAATAAATATGCGATATTTGCGCTAAGAAAACTGTTTAAAACGAACTTTAGTTTCTCACTAGCTGGATTTCATATGAATATCATGAAGCCGTTGCGCAAGATACGTGCACAGTTTCTGGTTCCAACGTTACACCCTAAAAAACTACATCTACATTATACATGAGCTAAGGAAAGGATATATCATTACTTAATCACATTTTTATATGTATTATTACCTTTTCCTTCAATCAAGTATATATGCTATAGATTATTGGGTTATCACTCACTGCACATAATTATCGTCACGTGAAGTTTGGATGTGTCACTATTGTACGCTGTTAGGGTTAACGTATCACTCATCTGATTATCTGATAAGTCGTCAAACTCAGATACATGTAAATATGAATAATTCATTAAGAATAATGACATAGTTTCTGTTCATATTCAATTCCAGACAACTCCTACACGATTACACATAAGAGAAGTGGACTTTTTAGGACAATAACAAAACCGTGAATTTTTAGCGTAGTATTGGAGTTACCTGTTCTATAAAAGTCTGAAAATGGATAAACACCTTCGCATATGATGGTGTCTACATTTACGTGAATAGGTTTTTATAATTTTAACGTTAAACCAAACGGGAATTCCAAGCTTTTAAGTCTGTATTTATCCAGAACTGAAGAATGTCTCCTACTCGGACACTTCCCTGTATGTTGAAGAGTCATTTCATGATGGGAGTACGAGATGTTGCAGTAGGAAGAGAGCCATGCTGATCGGTATCGGTATTGTTGTGGCAGTTTTCTGCGGAGCGGTCATCTCAGTACTGGTCTTATATCGTAAGTGCATCTTTTATCTCTTATTTTCGTGCAGATGAATAAATAAAAATAATAAAAATGATTTAATGTGAAAAAACTGTCCAGAAACTATAGAGTTTTATCTTACTTAACACATTTGTCCTACCTCGCACTGAATAGTAAAGGACTTTACCGTTACACAAATTTCTCTTCAAATTAAACACGTGACGGAACTGTAATAAACTCGCACACGGCCCGACTATGTGGGTGTTTTACGTGTACTATGTGTCATACATACCAACGATGTATGAACTACCAATACGAACTACAGTACAACGTTGGAAAGATGAAGATAATATAAATGATTCTTTTCCATGCAGTCGGAAACCCCGCACAGGCTTCGACGAAAGCAGCCCAAGATACTCGGGATATCACTGTAACAACAGCTGTGAATACTGCAACTTCTACAGTCAAAACAACTCCAGTAGCTACAGATGGGACCCGACCACCCACCGTAGCACAAGAGACTAGCCATATGATCACCATGCCAACGCAACCAGAAACAGACCAAACATCGGGCCCAGATACTCAAACCACAATATCTAGAATGAGTAGCAGCGCTCAAAGTATGGAAACACAAGCCGTGCAGACTATGTCATCGGTAACAGAGTCCGTACAGACTACGTCGTCGGTAACAGAACCCGTGCAGACTACGTCATCGGTAACAGATCCCGTGCAGACTCCGTCATCGGTAACAGAATCCGTGCAGACGACTACGTCATCGGTAACAGAATCAATGCAGACTACGTCATCGGTAACAGAACCCATGCAGACTACGTCAGCTGATCAAGCAACTTCGGCCGGGCCAACTACGCAAACACGAACATCTGCTGAGCCGACAGCTTCCCCCAGTATGACAACTGCAGCGCAAATACTTACGCACAGCTTAACAGCTGGCGGACGGACAGGTGCTCCAAGTATGACAACTGTAGCACAAACAACAACGCACAGAGTAACTGCAGATATTACAGCTGCTTCCAGTATGACAACGGCGGAATATACATTTTCCCCCAGACATACATCGATAGGCCAGGAAACTACACCCAGTGAAGCCCGGGTAACATCTCTTCCTATGGGAGTCTCAACTGTACCGGGAGTCAATCAGACTACAGATGACGACAGTGACGATACCGACAACAGTTCCATCGGAACCACCACAAGTGATCTTTGCTCCAGCACACGTGCAGGTATGTCCATATAAAATGAACAAATCCACCGAAAAGGTAATATCAACACAAATCATGCAGATTTGATTGGGTAACTGAACCAGGCCGTATTCCGAATTAACATTTGGTATATTGGTACTGTTTCTACGCGAGCACTGCCACTCAAATAAATTGTGCCAATGAAATTGCGATTTTGACAATGAAAAATATAAAACAGCTCTCACCGGAAGCTTTATATATCAGAAAATCTGGTAAGCCTATGCGGATATACCAGCTAAGTATATCAAACTATCCAAGGCTGTACGACTCCAGATATCACGCGTTAATTATGCCTATCCTTTTTTCGCCAAAATGGCTGATGCATCTTGAAAACATTCCAACTGGGACAGATAACGGTATTTCGTGGAGAATTAGATTGCTGCTGTGAATATTTTCTTTGACGAGTTGCGAACCTTCATAGAATATGTTTTATTTCAGCTTGGGTTGACAATCTATCTCCATCGGAACTCTATTTGTGTCCCAATTTCCTTTTAGCATTTTGCTAATTCATTGAACCTAATGCTAATTAAAGTTCATTTTCCTTTCGTAATGTGACAATGACTATTGTTTCGGAAATATGACATGATTCATACAGGAAACTATCATGATTGAACATCGTAAAACTTAACCCTATCTGGTCTGGGCTTTCTGGGACCTGTCCAGGCATGGAAAGGGGCCTTTTCTCCCACATATTTTTCTTACCCCGTGAGCTAGGGCGCTAGAAACTTACTACACTATATCCTTGGGTCAAGCGCTACCAGAAAATGTAAAAAAAATAAAAATAATCCAAGATGACCGCTTTCATGACGTCACAGTGACGTCATCTTCAAACCAATCAGATTTGTTAATTATTTTTAATGTGGTATCTTTGCCAAAACTGCATGATAAAATGCTAAAGAAGTCTGATGTGAAATAAAATACATTTTACCCAATTTTCCTCTAAGAAAAGCAGAAATTTTGAAGAAAAATGACGAAGATATGACTTTTCTGGTACCCCTCATGGCCGCCATCTTGAATTTACTCATGATCCTCCATCCGGGGTTATACAAATAGGTTGAAAATTACTCCAATATGATAAACGAAAAAGTCACAGAGGCTCAGCTTTCATTTCTTTGTCGTTCCGGAGATAGGGGAGAAAGTTTGGGGTTGGGGGAGCGGGGTATCAGTATAGGGGTATAATGACCCCTCAGGCCTGGTAAGGTTAGGGCATCTTATTGGAGAAGCACACTACAGCCCAACGTCATGGCTGTGCAGAGGCTACAACGCATAAAAGGGACGTGGGAAGAGGTGCCGACATACTGACAAAGCCACATGACTTCACAGCATAGTCTTCTGGTTAACCTATTCCAAAGCACATACCAAGAATCTAACGATTAGTGATATGTGTTGTAACTGAGTATATGAGAGAGACTTTTCGGAGTTGATGAGTACTTGTGTGGATGAAAAATACTTAACTGATAACCGGACAGTCATTTTATAAATTTCTTTTGTATGTTTCAATCTGGTCTACGAGATACCACTGATAGGATTACTAAATTATGGATGTGTACTTCAGGTTTGAACGAAATATGTAGACGAGATTTTAGAGCTTCAGTACTCTTGAATCATCTACATGAACGCTGGGCAAAGCCAAGTATACAAGGTGCTTGAGTTTACTATTGAGTTTACGTCTTCGTTAAAGTGATGGTAAACCCTCAAGTAAAGTTTCCATCAAATGAAAGACCATTGCGAACAGTGTCGGAAAATATTTATTTAAATTTTTAAGATTTTATTACACAGAGTAAACTGCAATTAAAGCATGGTATTCTATGGTGGTCTGTTGCTATCATATTTAGGTCCAGTGACGTCACACTGCCCTAATACATATATTTCAAAATTTTTATGCACTTTCCAATGCTTGATTCAAGCTTAAGGTATGTTTCAATGTGCATGTTCCAAAATCTGGGAAATTAAATGCAAGATTCAAATTGACTTGACACTCATGAGTCACCATCTCCCAGATTTTGGTGTAACATGTCACATTGGAACAATCAGTCTGTGTTGAAACTCAAAGTATACACACCTTAAGCTTGAATCAGCCACTGGAAAGTGCATACACAGTTTGAAATATATGTATTAAGGCAGTGTGACGTCACTGGACCTAAATATGATTGCAACAGACTTTCATAGAATACCATGCTTTAATTGCAGTTTACTCTGTGCAACAAAATCGTAAAAAATTAAAATAAATAGTTTCCCACACTGTATGCGATGGTCTTTCATTTGATGGAAACTTTACTTGAGGGTTTACGATCAGATCGCTAGCTCGTGTCACACCAAGATTTTGAACGTTGACAATGTGAGGTTTTCATCGATATCACAATCGAACAATATCTTGTTCCCTTTTTTCGCAAAAGAAATAAACAAAACTTAATTAAGTAAGTTAAGTTTCAGTTGCCACATCGTACACCAATCTGTCAGTAGGTACAAATCCTTTTGCAGGAGGGGACAATCTTCAATAGAATTTATGATTTTATATCGATAGATATCGTTAGGATATTACAGAATATTAGATAGATGAGGAGACATTAGTGATAAAGAAAGCAAAGAGCAGTTGGCCAAAATGTGAAACTTGGGGAACCCCGGGAACTAATGGTTATCAAGATGACTCCTTTCAACTGGAAAACCACACGATAGGGTTTTCTAGAGTGATAAGTGTAAAATCATTTCATTAAAAGACCGGAAAACTGTATTGTTTCAGCTGGATTTTCTTTTCAAATATTTTGCTGAAAGGAGGTGTAGATGAACCAGTGTAGATGGGTCAGTTGTTTGTGACGCCATGCCGATTCCCCTTTTGGAATATATATATGATATTGGCCCTTCTTGAACTGGGATGGAATTGGCCCTCTTTTTATCTAAGCGATCATAGACAGTGGAATGACTAACTCTTTTGCACACTCACATGACAGCAAGCCAGAAATATTATCACGCCCTAATGTTAATTTTTTCTACAATGTCCACTTGTTTTATTGACTTTTATACATATTCAGATAACGGGTATATCGAGAGTGTATTTCTTGAAAATAATCAGTTACGGAACTGTGCTGGTGGCTGATATCTTGTTAATATAATATGATATCGTGAAAATAGTCAATGAAGAATTCAACAGTCGAATTTATGTTCGCCTTTTAACAGAAGTGAGTACGGTGTTCGTTTTCATGAAATGAAACGCTTAGGAATTGTAATAATGGAAGTTTCAGCATCAGAAATATAGTCACCCTATATATCTCGCTTCAATTTAATCTGAATTATTACAATTGCTTGAACTAGTGGATTTACAAAAAAAACGTGGGTGTATTTGAAAAAGAGTTGGAACCGTATAATGGCCCCCCTACCAAACTTTCTGCGCTATCTCCGGAACGACGAAAAATGGAGTGCTGAAACTCCGGGACTTCATATTTTATCATATTGGGGTCATTTTGAACCCATTTGCATAACTCCCTGAGCAGAGGATCATGGGTAAATTCAAGATGGCGGCCACGTGGGTTACCAGAAAAGTGATGTTTTTGTCACATTTCTTCAAAATTACTGCTTTTCCGCGATGAAAAGCGGACAAAAACTATTTTATTTCACATCACATTAATATTTGATAATTTGTCATGCAGTTTTTGCGGAGAAATTGCATAAATAAAAATTTCGGAAAATCCGACCGAAAAATCGAACAAAAAATGTCGTTTTTGAAAAGGACGTCACTGTGACGTCATCAAAGCGGCCATCTTTGATTTTGTTTTACATTTTCTGGCAGAGCGTGACTTAAGGGTATAGTGTGATAAGTTTCAGCCACCTAACTCAAGGGATAAGAAAAATAATTAGGGGAGGGGGGGGGGCAGTTCGCCCCCCCCCCCAAAGGCCTGGACAGGTCCCAAAAAGCCCAGGCCAGATAGGATTAAATATGAATCTCCGAGTACTGCTCTAACCTTATCGATTAAGGTGAACAGCACTCGGACATTGGTATGTAATGTCGCGATCTGGAAAGGTAGCACTCGTAATCCGACCCCAATGAAATCGATGACAAAGGACACATTATTAGGAATCCATAATTTCTTCCATAGTTACCGTTTTCACTCAATCTTCAAAAATTAATATACCACTATCTCTTTTTCAGAGGGGAATTGGACGAGGACCATTATATTCATCGAATATCAAACTTCACAACAATTATTTATCAGAGGTGGACGAAGTGAGTATGATCACCACATCTGCCCCCAAAAAGATGAATATATATATATATATATATATATATATAGGAATAATGGTGAACGATTCAGATGTGGAGAGTATAGAGTGAAAAAATAACAAGTCGCCTTCTTAGTTGACTACGTCATTATATTCCTACTGCTGCAGTTTCGAACATGAGTTCTTGTCAAGGAATGATATTACAATGGCATACATTCAATATTTAAGCATTCTTATGTTTGGCGTTGCTCGACAACGGTTACAGTATATAACAAGTTATAACAAATCATTGCTAGTGTCGAGTATTTAACAATGCGGTATTAAAACACAATGTAAATGTGATAGATCCTTATATGTATATGTTGTGGCCAGACATTTGATAGTTGACCACGGTAACAATACATATATCAACATGTAATACAAAAGCACTTAATTACAGGTAGTTAAGTACTCAATCAATGATGGTTTATATACGGTAGTTTTATCAATAGATAACAAAGATAGACAGTTATTCTTAAATATACATGTAACAATGTTAACAAGTAAACATAAAATGAAGCATACACTATGGTTATGGAGCTAATATATTAGCTCCATGCTTAGGGTCTATGATTTCCGTTTAACGATGGACAGAGGGAATCTATGAATGAAATTTCCTTAACATCCATTAGCGCTTTATTGCCTTCTGCTACTTGATAAAACGGGAAAACTATATATATATATATATGGTATGCTCTCTGAAGAAGCTGAATAAACAGCAGAAATGCGCATTAGAGCAATGTGAGCGTGTCGGCGTTTTCTCTATTTTCAAACAATTTATCTTCACGTTTGACCCTTTTCCTGAATTTCTACTATATATATATATACATACATATATATAAACCATGCCCAGTGAAATTTCTGAATGATAAATAGCACACACCTCTTTGACCGTACAAGGCATTTTGACCTTTGTGTCAGTGAACACTAATAGTTTTTCACTTCTTCCTATGTGATTGAGACCAGGTACATAAAACAGCAGTATTGAACTTTTATATGGAGAGAAGTTATTTCAAGCGTGATATATTATCAATAAATGCATCATTACGGTCAACAGGATGGCATCTGTGGAAGGAAAACAAACTGTCCATCGATGTGTACAATACCTCGATAGTTTACTCTGAGCCGATATTTAATTCTGGGATTATTCATCTGTAAAAGCATATTTTTTTCATAGGCGAAAAGGTTTCCACCTATTCGTGTAGGAGGAAATTCCGTAATACACATGAAAACACGGTGACCGTGGAAAAACCCTTGCCTTGGAACACCTCCAACAATCAACAATCACCCCCAAAGATAAGTGGGCGACAATGAAGAACAGATCATCCTTGCGTGGCCAGCAAGTCTGCCATCAATCTTGGATAATACACATACACAGTGAGAATGATGGAACTGTGATGTAAAAGAGCGAGTTATGCCGCTTGGAATGAAGTCACTAAACTGCAACCCCAGGGGCGTTTGACATTCAATAATTCATCATTTCTTTTCTATAACCCCTTCTTTCCCTAGCTTCATGTTGTGGACTGGTACCAAACTTTGGGTATACCTTCCATATGGTACAACACTGTATTCTAAGGTCAATTGTTCAAAGGTCACTGCAGCTAACCACCCTCAGACCAGAGTTGTGGAATGTGATCAACTTTCAGATGTACTTCAAACTCGTGGCAAACTATAAACATCATGTTTCAGGGCTTGTCTGTCTGTGATTCTGTCTATTAACATTTGTGTTTCATGTGATATCTGGAGTTCTAGGTGGTAGATTGTGGCCAAATTTCGACAATAAGGACATGAAACGCTGTTAATTCTGAGCTCGAAAGGGCGAGGATAACTGTGCATGTCCCGTGCAAGGCAATGCTGTATTTCGCGGGATCTTGATTTTTGTACCCTAAAATCATACATAGATCAGCAAGTCAGTACCAAACTTCACGCGATGGTCATTTCAGGTGTATGAATAACATAGCTGGAATTAGTGCACCAACCTCCACCTCCCTATTTGATCACACTTCTCTTTGTAGACTGCCCGGCATGTGTAGTTCCAATCAGATACCGAAATACATGCTTACCCAATAGTACGCATTTCGAGAGATATCGGAGTTGGAGTGTCAACGACACATCTCTTGACTGGAATGGTGCAGAGAATCAACAGGGCATATATATCAATGGAAACGATTCTGAGGTTGCACAAGGATCTCCGGCAGTTGAAACGTCCGATAACTCAACAGACGAAGGATATATTCCCCTGAACAGGTGAGTTTCATTGATAGGGTGTGTTGACCAAAATGTTCCTATCCAATGGCAAGTATTGGGACAGGTTTCATTACTAGACACTGCTATTAACCTGGGCCTGTCCAGGCGGGCCTGGAGGGGGGAGGGGGAGGGGGTGGAGAAATGGCATATTTATTTTTCTTATCCCTTGAGCTAGGGGGCTGAAACTTACCACACTATGCCATTGGGTCCAGCTCTACCAGAAAATGTAAAAAATCCAAGCTGGCCGCTTTGATGACGTCACAGTGACGTCAGATTTTCCGATTTTTTTATTTATGCAATTTGTCCGCAAAAACTGCATGATAAATTAGTAAATATTAATGTGATGTGAAATAAAATAGTTTTTGCCCATTATTCATCGAGGAAAAGCAGAAATTTTGAAGAAACCACTTTTCGGGTACCCAGCGTAGTCCCCATCTTGAATTTACCTATGATCCTCTGCTCGAGGGGTTAGTCAAATAGGCTCAAAATGACCCCAATATGATAAACTATAAAGTCACGGAGTTTCAGCTCTGCATTTTTTGTCGTTCCGGAGATAGCGTAGAAAGTTTGGTTAAATAACTCAAATTAGCTCTGGTGAACTTTTTCCCAAACCATTTCCCAGCTGTCTATGGTGGGGAAAGCACCCGACGACTCCTATTTGTTGACACCGTTTACATGAAGCAATGGTGTAGTGAGAATAGATTTTCCTATTGTCTTATCAGTTTAGACAATAATTGGATATGAACGGTTATAAAGCAGGAGAGACCACTGGTACTATTTTGTAGACGTGTGTCAGGAGTAATCTTCCTTGATACTAGAATAGCGGGTGCTTATTGCTCAACAGCCAATGAGAGTAGCTCGCGGGCTGTGTGAAGAAGACAGACGAGATACAAACTTGGTTTGGAATAGACGTTGAGGAAGGAAACCTACTTTCCCAGGGAATAATCACCAGGCAGGCTTCCCGTTGTACTGGCTCAAGCTATATAAATTAGTGTTAGAAGTCAAAGTGCCCAGCGTAAATTTGGGCTGCATGGCGAACTAACTTTAGTGCCAGTACCGGCGGACGTTTTGAGAAATATTTGCACGTGAAATTTGCTTATGGAATAATACTTTAGTCCTGACAAATTTGTTTGACTTTTCACTACGGTTGGGTCGGCATAAACTGGAAGTGTAATTTCTTTATAAAATAGGTTTTGTGAAAATTAAAGCTTCCAGAGAATTTCTGAAGTAATTTTCTCATCTCACACAGGCAGGCGCCATTTTAGAAAAGAGAGTTGGCGGTCTCTCCGGAGGAGAATGTTGGCGGGCTCTGCGCAATGTTCAGTATAGTTTTGCTATCATTGCCACGTGAATTAAGTCAAAAATATTCCAGTATTCCGGGAGCCCCTATTTATCGCGAGTGAGGCAGCCTTGTTTTTCAAAACACTCGTTTCCTAGTTTGATGAGATCGCGCGTTCCTTTTGGACAATTTGTGCCTTTGATGACACACTGTGTGTTGTGTTGTTTTGTTTATGAGAAGAGCATTTCCCCAGATTATTTTGTAACACATAATTTGGTACTCACAGGGATTTAGATCTCCCAAATTTGGGCACACCCGCTATTAGCGGTGGCAATTTTTTTTAGGATGGGACAGAGGGTAGGGCACATACCCCTGGAGGATAAGAAATCAAGAATCATCCCTGGTAGAAGTGCCTCTGAGAAGGGATTTCTTCACCAATTTGCGAAACCTAGTATGAGGCAACACCAACTTTATTTTGAGTTTCATGGGCCCACCGACATTAAAAAATCGAATAAAAATAAAATTTCAAATTGCCACTTTTATATTTCCCATGGAAGTTTGAACATAAAGACTTTAACCCCCCATTTTCATTCCTGATTGTATGAATTAGGCTGTTGTATTCTATCTGAAACAATGCCAGCAAATAAAAATGCCAAACAACAAAATATAAATACCTTTCACTATAATTTTCACTGTAAGACAGCGAATTGTTGTTGTTGTAAAATGCTGCTAATATTACTTAGACAATAACGACATTCAATGTAAATCAGGAACCTTCACTGGCTGTGTGATGTATCACTCTGTCATGGTACCCATATTTCGACAGTATGTCAGAGCTTGGAGATGGAGGGTGTTTCAACAGCTCAGTCGATACAGCATGGTTCAAGTTACTGTGGAAGCATGAGGCTGTTGGAACACATGCAAAATTCGCTAGATTGTTCTGGAAGACAACCACAGCCACAACAAAATGATGATAATGTTAGATTTGGAATGTATGTTGGCAGTTAACATGTCACTTAACAAAAAGTTTCTGACCTTGAGAAAATAGGTCAACGCTAGTCATATTCAAAGACTTCAGAACCATCATCAGTTGCATATGTGGTATCAATTTAGAATGCCTATATAGCTATATTTCATGTTATATCATAATATAAATATATAACCTAGAGAAAATAGGTTCTGTCAGTCAACTGGTATAGGCTTCTAGTCAGTCACTAATTGCACAGGTATGATGAATTTGGACAGCCCATCTTCACTCCATTAAAAAGTATTGCTAATGCTAAATTTGACCTCGATAAAACAGGTGAAGGTCAGTCAATTTCATTAATTAGGCTTCTGATCCATCACCAGCTACATATGTGGTATGATAAGAAAGATATGCAGACAGAGAGACAGACAAAGAGACAGACAGATGACACGGAAAATTCAGTTCACTTTGGGGCATCATTACATATCATCTTCAAAGTCTAAATATTCTGTCAAAATGCACCTGAACACACCATTTTACTTCAATTATAGAGAAGAAAAGAAGAAAACTCCGAGTAGGGATGACAATTTTATTCTGTATATTTTGCTATTAGCTCTAGCATCTTAAGCAGTGAACATAGTTACAAACAGCTCCATACGCACAGTATATATACATGGCATAATGTGTTCTTAGCCAATACGCATTTACGAATAGGCAAGCCGGCAAATTATGTCTTTCCCGTTGGACGGATATTAAAATGCCGTCATTTCAGAAATTGTTAAATCTTAAGCGATAAACTGACAGTGATCTGCAAATGGTGTGATTCAGGTGTTAAAAAAGAATGTATAAGGAGATATAAATCAAGCATTATGTTGATGGGCTGCAAAATCAGTATGAGAGGTGGCCCTTCAATTTCAATAATAATAAAAACCTGTCAGTCCTTTGAAATCCTTTGTCTGTCTGACAATAATAAATTTCATGAACGGATGAAATGCCAATAAATTGTGCTATATAAGTTTACTGTCTATAGTGCCACCCAATGATGAACAATATCACGAACCTACATGATGAAGCAAAATTCTCAGATGTGTCCTGGGGAATGTAGATATTGGACTCATGAGAATTTCATATATTTAAAAAATGGCCATTTGGCTTACAAGGGATGTGAATTATAACATTGGGAATGTTACATTCATGTTCAGCAGAACAAAATTACTATTCCCTGGTTAAGAAACAAATTTTCATTTTTGTGAAAACTTATTTTGAGATGCAAAAATGCGTCTCCATGATTCGTCAACACCACCAAAATCTTGTCAGTTCTTTGCCTATCTTGCAAGATCGTTATACCCAAATTTCATGGAAATCAAACACCTTGTTCAGAAGATATGATGTTACACATGTTTCACACCGAAAGGGAATTATCATGTCGGCAATCCTATATTTATGCTTGGCAACCTGGAATAGAACAGTTTTTAAATATTTCTCCAAGCGAATTGGTAAATTTTCATTTCACAAAAAACTTTTTTTGAGACTCAAAAAAGTTGCCTTTATAGTTATGCCAGCTACACCAAAACCTTCTCAACACATTGACTATCCATCAAGACCATTGTAATAATATTTCAAAGAAATCAGACAAGCCGTTTAGACGAAATCGTCAGAGAAAGGTTTACCTATGCTCTGACTACAACGCCACCTAGTGGTGAGCAGCGGGTATCGAAACACAACCAGACAAATTTCCCAGGCCTAAGGAGATAGCACACAAAGTCTGACCCGAAAGTATTTAACAGTTTCAGAGATATTCACGTTTAAAGTCGCGGCGGCGGATCCGGCGGATTCGTTTCACATGAAAACAAAGAGCATCCACTTTGTGGAAATGCTCTAAATATTCCGGAATAAAATTGATTAGAGTTGTACAACTGCATAGGTTGGTTACAGAGCCGGTATAGCGGATATACTTGCGGGTATACTGGGTGCTTCAACATTGCACCTTAGAGTTTTGTAAGATTTCAGGGAATTTTGATGTATTTATTTTTCAGTGATAGTGTCTGGTTGAGAGTAGTAGGGAAAGAGTCTTGAAGGGCCAAAGCGCTTCACTGCGCATGCGCAGAAATTATTTTGTGGGCGTGGCTATGTGTGTGCGCATGCGTGAGTTTATGTTAATGAGTTTTATGCAAATGAGGTCATTGGGTGCATTGGGTATATTCAAGATGGCGGCTTGTTTTTTCTGGGTTAGGGGTGGTCGGCTTCAAGATGGCGGCCCATTGCACTTGTTTGACCCTTCATTTGCATATTTTCAAGATGGCGGCCTGTTTTTTCTAGGTTAGGGGTGGTCGGATTCAAGATGGCGGCCTGTTTTTGTAGGTGCGTCCAATTGCACTTGTTTCGGTCTTCATTTGCATATTTTCAAGATGGCGGCCTGTTTTTTCTAGGTTAGGGGTGGTCGTATTCAAGATGGCGGCCTGTTTTTTCTAGGGCGGTCAATTGCACTTGTTTCGCTCTCCTCATTTGCATATTTTCAAGATGGCGGCCTGTTTTTTGTAGGTTAGGGGTGGTCGGTTTCAAGATGGCGGCCTGTTGTCCCCCTGAAAATATGCAAATGAGGTCTCTGGGTTTTTCCCCACTGTTTTCAAGATGGCGGCCTGTTTTTTGTAGGTTAGGGGTGGTCGGTTTCAAGATGGCGGCCTTGTTGTCCCTGAAAATATGCAAATGAGGTCTTTGGGGTCGTTTTCAAGAGGGTGGTTTGTGTGTGTGTGTGTTAGGGGTGGTCGTGTTCAAGATGGCGGCTTGTTTTTTGTGTGTGAGGGGTGGTCGTTTTCAAGATGGCGGCCTGTGATCCGCTGAAAATATGCAAATGAGGTTCAATGGGCTATAAAAGGAGTCCATTTTTAGGGGGGAGGGTGTATTCAATCTGACTTACCTGACCTGTCTCCCTGCCTGCCTGCCTGCCTGCCTGCCTGCCTTGCTTGCCTATCCGCTTGTATGAGACGAAAAGCATGAGACGTGGAGCAGATTTTCCCTTCGACCCAGCCGCACCTCCGGTTGAAGTCTTGCCTGAAGATGCACGTGTCAGGGCCATTTATCAACGACACTGGCCTACCATACGCCATTGTTTTCACCGTGATCGTCGTCTTTTGGACTTATACAATTTTCGGCTGGAGGACCTCACGTATCTCACTACATATGCCGAGAACATTTTCAAAGATCAGGTGACAGCCTATAAGTTGAATGTCACATTTGGCTATATCTTACGGCATAAACAGACGGACCAACTGCGGTATTTCTATCCCAGTAACAATTCGTATGTGTTTGACCAGCCGTTCACCATCACGGATGAGATTTCTCTGGAGCCGGTGGTCGAGCAACTCACTACATTAGACCCGTTGGAGTGGGCCCGCCTGCAACGCCCCAATACACAATGGCTTGTGGAAATGGTCACTAACGTTACATTTTTCGTCACGAAAATGCGAGATCACCCGATCGGTGCTCCTGTACAACTCCCCCCGTGGTTGCTTCGTCGACAAGGCCTGTATGCGTTAACAGCAGGAAAAAATGGACCCTACAAAGACCGGAAATGTCTGTTTCGGTGTTTGGCCGTGCATCTGGACGAGTGTGATCCCAAGACTTGTGACACAATGACCGATGGCTATTGGGAAGCGTATTTAGAGCATCAAGACATGGATAAGCGGCACTTCCGTGGAGTCCCCTTTAAGAATTTGGATGATGTAGAAACACTGTTCGATATTAATATCTTTGTTTATCGATTACGATGCGAGGAGGACGATACCTATGTGGCTGAATTGATTCGTCGATCTACAGAACGGTATGCTGCTACGATGAAAGTGAATGTGTTCGATGACAATGGCGTGAGTCATTTTTCGCTCATTACCAATATGAGCCTGTACGCTCAGTCTTTCAGTTGTGCCCAATGCCATTGTGTGTTTAAAAAGTCTTACAACTTACATCGCCACGAGAAAATCTGTGACAACAGTGTCAAGCGAGTCTATCCGGGTGGAGTGTATCATAATACACCTACTATTTTCCAGGAACTGGCCGATGAGGGTATCATCATACCGGAAGAGGATCGTTATTTTCCCTACCGAGCATGCTATGATTTTGAGGCCCTGTTGGAGCCCATGGACTTGTTTTCGGCTAAAACGCAGTGGACACAGCGCCATATTCCCCTCAGTGTCAGCATTTCATCCAACGTACCTGGCTATGACGCTGCACCGGTGTGTTTCGTGTCCACGGGGGAATCCTATGAGTTGATCACCCGTATGATGGAGTATTTAGAGCAAGTCAGTGCGGCCAGTACGGCATTGTTGGTGACCAAGTTCGACGACGTACTCACCCAGCTGGACGATCGCATTCCTGAACCGGGTGTAGCCTTCAGCGACGATGAAGAGTCCGAGTCCGAGGCCGAGTCCCAGCAGTCCCAGCAGTCCCAGCCTCCGCAGGATGTCCCTTTACCTAAACCTTATGCGGAGAAATTGAAGTTACGGTTCCTTCAATACTTAGGTCAGTTACCGGTGCTCGGCTTCAATTCGGGGCGATACGATTTGAACATGGTGAAGGAATTTCTCTACCCTTACTTGGCGCACTCCGATACCCTGAAGTCGGTCATCAAGAAGATCAACAACCATATGGCCCTCACTACTACATCACTTCGTTTCCTCGATATACGCAATTACCTGGCACCTAATTGTAGCTATGCGCAGTGGGTGAAAGCCTATAACTGTACCCAGATGAAAGGTTACTTTCCTTACTCCTATATGACGAGCCTGGATCGCTTAGAAGACACCCAGTTACCACCCCGGGAAGCGTTTTACAATGACCTGAAAGGGGAAGCTCTGTCCGAGACCACCTACATCGAACTCCAGCAGGTATGGAACGCTGAACATATGCAGACGTTGCGAGATTTCCTCATATGGTATAACAACCTAGATGTGGTTCCTTTCCTGGAAGCGGCCGAGAAAATGGTGCAACTCTTTTGTCGCCAAATGCACATCGACATCTTCAAAGAGTGTTTAAGTTTACCGGGTCTGGCGCTTCGCCATCTTTTCAAGACTGTCCAACCTACTTCTCGCTGATTCAAAAAAAAGATGCAGACATGCATGAATGTCTGAAGCGGAACATTGTGGGTGGTCCCAGTCTTATTTTCCATCGCTACCATGAGAAGGATGTGACGACTCTCCCTAGTGGAAAACCCTGTGCCAAAATCATCGGATTTGACGCCAATGCCTTGTACCTGTGGTCGCTCGCCCAACCTATGCCCAGTGGACATTATACACGTTGGTGGGCAAAAGGTCGGCATTTTACACCTGAACGGACGCCCTATAAACATCTCGCCGACCAGTGGTTAGATTGGGAAGCGTATAGACGGGCCATTTATATACGTCACCAGACCAACGCCACGGAGAAGCGGGTAGGAGATCGCCGACTTCCCATCGATGGGTTTGCCCTTGTACAAGGCAAACCGACTGTATTCCAGTTTTACGGGTGTTACTGGCACGGCCACGAATGTCATTTTAGTGCGGGACGCTTCAATGAGCGACGTGGAAAATCGGCACAAGAATTACGGGAAGAAGTAGTGATCAACGGTGATTATGTCAAAGAGCGAGGATTCCATCTCATAGAGATGTGGGAGTGTGAATTCCACACCATGTGCCAGGCCCTACCTCATTTACAACGGTTCTTAAAAGAACGTGAATATCCCTTGAGTCGTCGGCGATTTCTCAGTCTACCCCAGATGTTGGACGCCATTCGTTCGGGTCAGCTCTACGGCTTTGTAGAATGTGATTTGCATGTTCCCGACACTCTCAAGTCCCTCTTCGCCCAGTGTCCGCCTATCTTCAAGAACACGCTGGTGGGTCGGGCTGACATTGGAGAGACCATGAGCGCCTATGCGGAGCAACACGAGTGTTTGTCTAAACCTCGCCGCATGTTGATTGGCAGTATGTGGGCGCAGAAAATCTTGCTGGGCACCCCCTTACTGCAGTGGTATATGAAACACGGTTTGGAAATTACTCAAATCTATCAGGTGATCCAGTACGTGCCTGAGGCTTGTTTTGCCGAGAACGCCGACCTCGTGACGAAGGCCCGTCGTCAAGGTGATGAATTCCCGAGTCAGGCTATTATCGCTGAATCTTGGAAATTGACTGGGAATGGTTATTATGGAAAAACGGTAACCAACCAGGATAAACACGTCAACGTGAACATTTGTACGACTACCCAAGCTCGCAAAAAAGTGAATTCTCCTCTCTATCGATCCGTGGAGGTGATCGATGACGACACCTACGAAGTCACGTCAGCCAAGAAGACTATCACCTATAACCTACCGCTCCAGATTGGATGTATGGTCTACCAGGTGGCCAAACTGCGAATGCTAGAATTCATCTATGATTTTATGGGTGTGTATTTTGATCCCTCAGACTGGCAACTCATAGAAATGGACACAGATTCGGCCTACATGGCCGTTTCTCATCCGGACTGGGAGTCACTCGTCAAACCCGAGTTACGGGCGCAATATGAGGCGGAACGGGACGAGTGGCTACCCCGACGCGATCACTACACCTACGATAAGCGGACACCCGGGCTCTTCAAGCTGGAGTGGAGTGGGGATGCTATGATCGCGCTCTCCTCCAAGACCTACTACTGTTACGGAGGAACTGACGGTGGAGAGGATAAGTTTAGCTGCAAAGGAGTGAGCCGGCGCGATCCCAACATAGACAAAGATCTCTACCTGGGCGTGTTACAAAGCCAGGCCAGTGCGAGTGGCACTAATCGTGGATTCCGTGTGGTGGACCACCAGATGCGGACCTATATCCAGCAACGAGACGCCTTTACTTTCTTTTATCCCAAACGAAAAGTATTGGCCGACGGTGTGAGCACTACATACTTGGACTTGTAAAATGTGGAACATTAACTGTGGATACACGAGTTATAAAACTGTAAAAGTCAGAATGGCCGAGTGGTCTAAGGCGCCGGTATTAAGTGCTGGTGAGGGAAACCCGCGTAGGTTCGAATCCTACTTCTGACAAACTTTTTTTTGTACCTTAATCACTACTATTCTATGTGTACATACCTCTACTATTTGTATCCTGTATTCTATTTGTATAGTCTAATCCTTGCTTGTTGACTTAAATAAAGAGAGAAAAAGTCAAATCATTTTTTGTGTTTTTTCATCAATTTATTCAACAATGAACGTCAGAACAACAACGTCATAACAATATAACGTCATAACAATAATAAAACAAGATGCGCGCGCAGTACATTAAGTTAACCAGAGAAATGGAGCATGCACATTAAAACGAGAGGCCGTCCAGTCATAGACGAGAACATCCCGGTCTTCGGCTTGATAATAATCATCAAACATATGTACAATGGTAGACATAGAATGTCCTCTACTCCGGTGAGTGAGATAAAACACACAGTACTGTCCGCACACACTACTAAAGGGGCCTTGTAATCTTTGCGTATTCCAACGCCACTCGGTCGTGGAGACGTCCATGAATTTCACCAAATCGGTATGGAGGGGTGCAAGTCCGTAGGAATCAAAGTATTCGCCTTGGCCTTGGGTGTCCACGTACACAGCTATCCAATGTTCACCGGGTCGACTCTTCGGGTCTGTATTCAGGATGTAGGCTGCAGGGGTAGTGGAGTGGGTGGGAAACACATTGCGTGGAAACAACCTCGAAAGGGGATCTTGGCATCTCGCTGGAGTATGTCCATCAGCTGTTCTGTATCCATGATCTCTAGCTGGAGAAGTCACACAGCACGTTTCTTTGCTCATCCACGCTGATGACGTTGTCAAACTCGGCGTAGCAAATCACATTAATGGTGCTGGGTAGAGGGAAGGCGAAACGCAGTTCCAACCGTAGGTTGCCTTTCTTCAGTAAAGCCAGTTGATGATCGTGTTTCAAGGTAGGGGTGAGGTCAAAGGCGAACAATGTGTACCCATTGGCAAAGTCTTTTCGACTGATGGTATTGCCTTCGTCCTGGTTGTTTTGTCCTGTGGCTGTAAACAGGTTCAGGTAGGTCCGCACATAGTTTCCGTTAGTAAAGTCCGGTTGTAAGGGGCGGGTTGGAATTTGATGGCCGGCCACGTGCAGTGCCACAAAGTTGATGTTGAAATGATCAAATTTGAACGGATTCTCACCCCAATTTCCATTGAATGCGGAGTTGGTCACACACCCCAGGGTAAGACGTTTAGGCAGATCTCCTAGAAATAAATTCTCTCTGTTGGACATCATCGTACCTGCGGGCACCGAGAACACCTTGGTCTGTACGCGTCGGATGGGATACAGGGCTTTTTTTTTTCGCTAAGGCTTGCATGTGACTCAGCAACACCCCCTGTTGCAAATCTACCGTACGGACAAACAGGGCTGCATCTTCAATGATGATGTTGTAATCGATAGCTCCCTCTCCAGCCGCCATTAAAGCGAACTTAGGTGAGGAACGGATCAACTTGATCTTGATGGATACCCCGTTCAGCATGTAGCGGTCTTGCAGGAACAGATCGGCGTGCAGTCGTCCCATCATATCGACGGACTTGCTTTCTTTTGATAATCGTTTGCGTTTGGCGTACCCATTATTGCCAGGAAGTAGTATGTTCTGGTATCCGGGTGTATCCCTGTAGTACAGCGCAGCTTGTAAGTGTGATAGTTTGGCATCACTGCCGTACGACAACAGCGTCTCCAGGTAGGCTCGATACGCATACGTATTGGTGGACGTGCTGATGAGTCTATCGTTCAGACTGATATCCACCTGTTGGAACAGGGAGTGCAGCCAAAGATTCACCGGGGATACATTTGCAGCGGCCACTAGGTCCGTCCCGTCCTTGTTCGTTATTTTAGCTTTCACGTACAAGTAGGTGTGGGCTAAA
>JAVTVY010051694.1:0-27727 GCA_036873755.1 Hanleya hanleyi | reverse complement strand
GGCAGCATTGTGAAAACGTTCTTACCCTTCGTGACACGGGGTGTCAAAGCGGTAGGCAAACAAGCGGTACGCAGTGGATTGCGCGTGGCCGGTGATGTGATGGGAGGCACAGCACCCCGACAAGCCTTGAAACGACGGGCTAAAGAAGCCGGCAGCGTCTTGATCGCCAAAGCCTTTGAAAGACAACCTCGGACACAGCGAAGAGTCATTCGACGTCCAACACACCGACGACGCACACCCCGGAGGACTCACACCCAGAAGAAGAAGAAGAAGAAGAAGAGTAGTAGGAGAGACATCTTCGCATAATGGCATTCATTCACTCCGAGTCGTGTCCGTCTACCAACAGTGAATTGGATTTGTGGACTATTCCACCCACCCAAACCAGTGTAGCCGAAGGCCGATGGGTAGAACATCGACCCCTGGCTAGCCTGACGGGGACGGGTCCTGTGGAATTTACCATTGAAAACAAAGATACAGCCTACCTGGATTTAGCCCACACCTACTTGTACGTGAAAGCCAAAATAGTGGACGCAGCTGGGGCCAACGTAGCGGACGATGCAGTAGTAGGCCCAGCGAATCTTTGGCTGCACTCCTTGTTCCAACAGGTGGATATGAGTCTGAGCGATAGACTCATCAGTACGTCCACCAATACGTACCCGTACCGAGCCTACATGGAGACGCTGTTGTCGTACGGTGCAGATGCCAAAAAATCCCACTTGCAAGCCGCGCTGTACTACAAGGATACACCCGGCGACATGAATAGCGTGCTGGCTGCCAATAATGGGTTCACCAACCGCAAAAACTTGACAGCCGATAGCAAGTCCGTCGATATGATGGGACGACTGCACGCCGATCTGTTCCTGCAAGACCGCTACATGATGAACGGTGTATCCATTAAGATCAAGTTGATCCGTTCCACACCTGCGTTCGCCTTGATGGCCGGTGGAGCGGCCCCCAATTACAAGATCATCCTAGAAGATGCAGCCCTGTTTGTGCGTACGGTGGATTTGCAACAGGGCGTGTTGGTGAGTCACATGGAAGCCTTATCGAAAAAACCAGCCCTGTGCCCCATCCGACGCGTACAGACCAAGGTGTTCTCTGTACCAGCCGGTACGATGATAGCCAATCGTGAAAATTTATTTCTAGGGGATCTCCCTAAACGTGTTACCATAGCGTGTGTGACCAACACCGCTTTCAATGGAGCGTGGGATGAGAATCCGTTCGCCTTTCAACATTTCAACCTGAACTTTTTGGCACTGCACGTGGCTGGCCATCAAATTCCAGCCCGACCCTTACAACCGGAGTTTGGTAACCAAAATTATGTGCGGAGCTACCTGAACCTGTTTACAGCCACAGGACAAAACAACCAGGACGAAGGAAATACCATCACTCGACGAGACTTTTACCGTGGGTACACATTGTTCGCCTTCGACCTTACCCCCACCTTGGAACACGATCATCAACTGGCCTTGCTGAAGAAAGGAAACCTACGGTTGGAACTGCGTTTCGCTACCGCTCTAGCCCAGACCATTAACGTGATTTGCTACGCCGAGTTTGATAACGTCATCAGCGTGGATCAGCAAAGAAACGTGCTGTGTGACTACGCCAACTAAAAATCATGGATACAGAACAGCTGATGGGCATACTCCAGCGAGATCCGAAGATCCCCTTTCGAGGTGTGTTTCCACGCAATGTGTTTCCCACCCACTCCACCACCCCAGCAGCCTACATCCTGAATACAGACCCGGGGTGTCGACCCGGTGAACATTGGGTAGTTGTGTACGTGGACACCCTAGGCCAAGGCGAATACTTTGATTCCTACGGACTTGCACCCCTACATGCCGATTTGGTGAAATTCATGGACGTCTCTACTACAATGTGGCGTTGGAATACTCAAAGATTACAAGGACCCTTGAGTAGTGTGTGCGGACAGTACTGTGTGTTTTATCTCACTCAGCGGAGTAGAGGACATTCTATGCCAACCATCGTACACATGTTTGATGATTATTGTCAAGCCGAAGACCGTGATGTCCTCGTCTATGACTGGACGGCCTCTCGTTTTAATGTGCATGCTCCATTTCTCTGGTTAACTTAAAATACACTGCGCGCGCAGGCCACTTGTTTTTTTATTATCACGTTATTGTTATGACGTTGTTGTTCTGACGTTCATTGATGTTGAATAAAAATTGATGAAAAAACACAAAAAAAAATGAAGGGGGTTTGACTTCTTTTTTTATTTAAGTCCACAACAAGGTATAGAATACAGGGTACAAATAGAATAGTAGTAGTAGTGGAAGGATTAAGGTACAAAAAAAGTTCTGTCAGGAGTAGGATTCGAACCTACGCCAGCATTCGCCGACCAGCACTTAATACCGGCGCCTTAGACCACTCGGCCATCCTGACTTTTACATTTGTGTATCAACAGTTATAGTTCGACATTGTTCACAAGTCCAAGTAAGTGGTGCTCACACCATCGGCCAACACTTTCCGTTTCGGATAAAAGAAAGTAAAGGCGTCTCGTTGCTGAATGTACGTCCGCATCTGGTGGTCCACCACCCGAAATCCTCGGTTAGTGCCACTGGCACTGGCCTGGCTTTGCAGCACGTTCAAGTACAAGGCTTTGTCGATGTTGGGATCGCGCCGGCTCACCCCTTTGCAGCTAAACTTATTTTCGTCTCCTCCTCCGTAACAGTAATACGTCTTGGAGGAGAGACCAATCATAGCATCCCCACTCCACTCCAGCTTGAACAGGCCCGGCGTACGCTTATCGTACTGGTAATGGTCACGTCGAGGTAGCCACTGGTCGCGTAACTCCGGTTTCACCAGGGACTCCCAATCCGCATTAGACACGGCCATGTAGGCCGAGTCGGTATCCATCTCCATGAGTTGCCAGTCTGATGGATTAAAATACACACCCATGAAATCA
The DNA here is from genome assembly GCA_036873755.1 of Hanleya hanleyi. Taxonomy (NCBI): domain Eukaryota; kingdom Metazoa; phylum Mollusca; class Polyplacophora; order Lepidopleurida; family Hanleyidae; genus Hanleya; species Hanleya hanleyi. Next base: position 24,801 of record JAVTVY010051694.1, on the reverse strand, counting down.
TACAGAAACTGCAGCATCCTGAGCTTGGCCACCTGGTATACCATACATCCAATCTGCAAGGGTAGGTTGTAACGGATAGTCTTCTTGGCTAAAGTGACTTCATAGGTGTCGTCATCGATGACCTCCACGGAGCGAAACAGAGGAGAATTGACTTTTTTGCGGGCTTGGGCAGTAGTACAAATGTTCACGTTCACGTGCTTATCCTGGTTCGTGACTGTTTTTCCATAATAACCATTGCCAGTCAACTTCCAACATTCACCGATGATGGCCTCACTCGGGTATTGGTCACCTTGACGACGGGCCGACGTCACGATGTCGGCATTCTCCGCAAAACAAGCGTCGGGTACGTACTGTATCACTTGATATATTTGGGTAATTTCCAAATCGTGGTTCATGTACCACTGCAGTAAGGGAGTGCCCAGCAAGATTTTCTCGGCCCACATACTACCAATCAACATCCGTCGAGGTTGAGGCAAACACTCGTGTTGCTCCGCATAGGCCCTCATGGTGTCCCCAATATCAGCCCGACCCACCAGCATGTTCTTAAAGATGGGAGGACACTGGGCGAAGAGAGGCTTGAGAGTGTCGGGAACATGCAAATCACATTCGACAAAGCCGTAGAGGTCCCCCGAACGAATGGCGTCGAACATCTGTGGCAGACTCAGGAGTCGCCGACGACTCAAGGGGTACTCCCGCTCTTTCTTTTAGGAAACGCCGTAAATGGGCAGGGCCTGGCACATCGTGTGAAATTCACAATCCCACATTTCAATCAGATGGTATCCTCCCTCTTTCACATAATCACCGTTCTCCACCACTTCTTCCCGTAATTCTTCCGGTGTTTTTCCACGTCGTTGGTTGAAGCGTCCAGCGCTGAAATGACATCCGTGGCCGTGCCAATAGCAACCGTAAAATTGAAATACGGTCGGTGTCCTACCCACCAGGGCAAACCCATCAACGGGGAGTCGACGATCTGCTATCCGCTTCTCTGTGGCGTTGGTTTGGTGTCGTATATAAATTGCCAGTCGATAGGCTTCCCAATCCAACCACTGATCAGCCAGATGCTTGTAGGGTGTACGTTGCGGTGTAAAATGCCCACTTTCCGCCAACCAACGTGTATAATGGCCACTGGGCATAGGTTGGGCCAGCGACCACAGGTACAAGGCATTCGCATCGAAACCGATGATCTTAGCACAGGGTTTTCCACTGGGGAGAGTAGTGACGTGCTTCTCGTGATAACGGTGAAAAATAAGACTCGGTCCGCCGACAATGTTCTGCTTCAGACAATCATGCATGTCTGCATCTTTTTGCTGTATCAGCGAGAAGTACGTAGCACACTCTTGAAAAAGATGGCGAAGCGCTAGACCCGGTAAACTCAAGCACTCCTTGAAGATGTCGACGTGCATTTGGCGACGAAAGAGTTGCACCATTTTCTCGGCCGCTTCCAGGAAAGGAACCACATCTAGGTTATCATACCATATCAGGAAATCTCGCAAGGTCTGCATATGTTGATCGTTCCATACCTGCTGTAGTTCCCGGTACGTTTCTTCCGGACATTCCACTTGCTTCAAATCATCAAAGAAGGCGTCCCGGGGTGGCAACTGTGTTTCCTGCAAACGGTCGAGCGTGGATATATACGTGTAAGGGAATCTCCCTTTGGTTTGTGCACAGTTATACGCCTTGACCCACTGATCATAGCTACAATTAGGAGCTAAGTAGTTCCGTACATCCAGGAAATGCAGCGATGTGGTAGTCAGGGCCATATGATTATTGATCTTCTTGATGACGGACTTCATGGTATTGGCCTGGGCCAAGTAGGGATAAAGAAATTCCTTCACCATGTTCAAATCATAGCGTCCCGAATTGAAACCTAGCACCGGTAACTGGCCTAGATATTGTAGGAAGCGCACTTTCAATTTCTCCGCATACGGTTTCGGTAAAGGCACATCCTGCGACTGCAGGGGCTGCGACTCGGGCTGCGACTTGGGCTCCGACTCCGACTCCGACTCGGACTCTTCATCGTCACTAAACGCTACACCCGGTATAGGAATTCGATCGTCCAGTTGGTCCAGTACGTCCTGGAACTTGGACACCAATAGTTCTGTACTAGCCGCACTGACTTCCTGTAAATACTCCATCATGCGGGTGATCAACTCATGGGAATCCCCCGTGGACACGAAACACACCGGTGCAGCGTCATAGCCAGGTACGTTGCTGGAAATACTCACACTCAGAGGAATATGGCGCTGCGTCCACTGCGTTTTCGCTGAAAACATGTCCATGGGCTCCAACAGGGCCTCAAAATCGTAACACGCCCGGTAGGGAAAATAACGATCCACCTCCGGTATGATCACACCCTCATCGGCCAGTTCCTGGAAAATAGTAGGCGTATTATGAAAAACACCACCCGGATATACTCGCTTGATACTGTTGTCACAGATTTTCTCGTGGCGATGTAAGTTGGAGGAACGGTGAAACACCCGATGGCATTGGGCACAACTGAAAGACTGAGCGTACTGGCTCATATTGTTGATCAGCGAAAAATGACTCACGCCATTGTCGTCGAACACATTGACTTTCATCGTAGCAGCATACCGTTCTGTTGAACGACGAACCAATTCAGCCACAAATGTATCCTCCTCGCATCGTAATCGGTATACAAAGATATTGATGCTGAACAGTGTTTCCACGTCATCCAAATTCTTGAACGGCACTCCACGGAAGTGCCGCTTATCCAAGTCTTGCTGCTGTAAATACTGTTGCCAATAGTCATCGGCCACTGTGTCACAAGACCGGGGATCACACTCGTCCACATGCACGGCCAAACACCGAAACAGACATTTCCGGTCTTTGTAGGACCCCTTTATACCTCCTGTTAATGCATACAGGCCTTTTCGATGAAGCAACCACGGGGGTAGTAGTACAGGAGCACCGATAGGATGATCTCTCATTTTCGTGACGAAAAATGTGACGTTGGTTACCATTTCCACAAGCCATTGGGTATTAGGGCGTTGCAACCGGGCCCATTCCAATGGATCCAACGTAGTCAGTTGGTCGAGGAGTGGCTCAAGAGAAATCGCATCCGTCACCGTGAACGGCTGATCAATCACATAGGTATTATTGCTGGGATAATAATACCGCACCTGGTCCGTCTCCTTGTGCCGTAAAATGTACCCGAATGTCATATTCAACTTGAACGCTGTCACCTGATCTGTGAAAATATTCTCGGCATAGGTAGACAGATACGTGAGGTCCTGCAATCGATAGTTATACAAGTCCAATAGACGATGGTCACGGTGAAAACAATGGCGTATGGTAGCCCAGTGACGTCGATAAATGTCGCTGACACGCTCGTCTTCAGGCAAGACTTCAACCGGAGGTGCTGCTGGATCCCAGGGAAAATCTTCTCCACATCTCATGCTTTCGTCTCATACAAGCGGATAGGCAAGCAGGCAGGCAGACAGGCAGGCAGACAGGATGGTGAGGTCAATCAGGCAGGTAGGCTGGTAGTGCAATAAATACACCCCACCCCTAAAAATCGCCTCCTTTTATACGTTTTTCTACAATCCGCCATCTTAAACCCACCTCCACCAACCACAAACCGCCGCCATCTTAAACCCACCTCCACCAACCACAAACCGCCGCCATCTTAAACCCACCTCCACCAACCACAAACCGCCGCCATCTTAAACCCACCTCCACCACAAACCAAGCCGCCGCCATCTTAAACCCACCTCCACCACAAACCAACCTCCTTAAACCCAACCAAACCAAGCCGCCATCTTAAACCCACCTCCACCACAAACCAAGCGCCGCCATCTTAAACCCACCTCCACCACAAACCAAGCCGCCGCCATCTTAAACCCACCTCCACCACAAACCAAGCCGCCGCCATCTTAAACCCACTCCACCACAAACCCCTGCCGCCATCTAAACCACACCTCCACCACAAACCGCCGTCGCCATCTTAAACCCACCTCCACCACAACCCACCACACCGCCGCCATCTTAAACCCACCTCCACCAACCACAACACATGCGCACACCGCACCAAAACAGGTCGCTGTGACGTCACAAAAGGTTCTGCGCATGCGCAGTGAAGCGCCATTACGTCTATCTGCTCTTACATTACTACTGCTAACATACCGGTAGTGCCCGCCTACAAAGCTGGGTCATCATGTCATGAAGGAACCAGACGCATGGCTATATATCGGTTATCCAATTTTGCGCCCCGACAAAAAATGCTGAAACAAAAATAACTGCTCCACCCCTGGTCTATATACAATAAAATGTCACACATATGATGAACAAACATTTAGAGATGCATGTGTTTCACAGTATTTATATTGATATATGTTCATGAAACCGACAAGATTCGAATGACCATCCTAGAAAATTATATGCAAATAGATTTGCATATGCTGTCAATTTTAAACTGTTCTCATCTTTACGTTTGTCATGAGCCGGAAACGTTATCTCGATGTTTCCGGTGTTTTTAACCAATCATTCCCTCCGCGGGAATATTAAATCCTTCTTATTTACGTCCTAGCCTTACACCGGAAGCATTGTGACTGTTCGGTTTACGTTGTGATTTCAACCAATCAGATTAGCTCTTACTATGCTCATCCTTACAACAATATGGCATCCGCTCGAATGCAGTTTTTACAATTAGTCAAAGCGAACTTGTGTAAGGCGTTTAGTCAGCCAGACGTGAGCCGACGAGCAAGTGAAGACCTATACTGGCCGGTAAGATGAAATATTGAATGTCAAAGTTACCGAAACGCCGGACCATCCTCCCCCATCCTCCCACACTTGTCTTTACCTGTGCCGTGGGATGTTGTTGTTGTAAATTAATATTAATCGCTTCTTGCATGGCTTGTATTGATTCAAAGACATTGTCTTGGGTTGAATTAGTTCAACAAGCTCAGCCATGTTGACATTATCAACAGGTTATTGAAGCTACACGTCAGAGAGTTGAACGTAAATTGCGTTGTGGCTAAAGTTACACATTAAAAGTGAGTGTCCTCACGTTTACGTTGTAAAATTTAGCACGTCGTTCTTATGTTTAACGTGTAGATATTTGACGAATTATGGCGCGAACGACCCTTCATATAAACCCTCACCCCCCAAGCGGCAACAATGTTACATTCCAAAATTAGCTGCAAATGGGGTCAACCATCTGAGACCTTTCTGGGATTTCATTTTGTTAGAAAGAAATGATCCTGTTTCTTATAAAATAGGCATTCATGATTCAGTTTTACCCCTCAACTTGACACACTTGTTTTTTTTATATCAGAATTTTAATTTTAGTTGTTTCATTAGCTGTGGTCATTCTTCTTTTTATTTTATCCTGGATTTGTCGAGGTGATGTTTTAGTCATCTAGGATCAGGTAAGTCAATTTACATTTTTGTTTAATGACTGAGCTATTTTGTGATATGCACATGTAGTTTAAGATAATTAAGAACTTGGTTTGCATGCTGGAATAATTTTTGCACTGTATTTTTGTATTTTTTGTAAACCGTCATATATGCTAATCAAAAAATTTTTTGCACTTAGGTTCCTCTAATTTTGCATGTTCCAGTGACTCTGTTCTGGTAACTGCTAGATATTGTTCTGCAGACCCATCATTAGCTTGCCCAAAAATAGGTGCCTCAACTAATATTTCCCTTGCTGTGAGTTCGTGGAGCTGGCTGTATATACATTTCTAGCATGCCAATTTAGATCGTCGCAATCAGCTTGTTACAAATGGTGGGCATTTTCAAAGTGACAGTACGGTCAAGTTTGGTGCCCGGATTATCACACAGTGTGTGTAACACACGAAGAACCTTAACTAGTGTACCTAGTATACAGTTGCAGAGAAAGATTTCACAGTGTTTGTCCCCAGATTATCACACAGACAGTGTGTTATACATGGTGGACCTTAAATAATGTTCGGGAAATTAGCTGCCAGTTCACAGTTCATAGTTCACTATTCGGTTGTGAACCTAGATGCCAGTTCACGGTTCACAGTTCACGATTCAAGGTGTTCTAGTGTCTGTAGACACACTTGCAAGTGGTTCTAATAGAGTCACCACATTTACTACGAGACAACGCCTTCATGATGGTACCATTAGTTCCACGATCCGCCGCTAGGGGACGAATAGTGAACTGCCATCTGAATAAGCAACTGCATGAACTGCGCTGGTAGACACCCTTGCACGGGGTTTAGAGCCAACAAACTTGCTACATAATACCACGAGACAATACCTACCTGATGGTACCGTTAGTTTCACAATCCACCGCTATGCGACGATTGGGTAACTGGCATCTGAATAAGTAACTGGGATGGTAGACACCTTTTGACGTGGCTTTTAGCCACCAGACAATTTACATATATACAAGGATACACTATCAGATGAACAGAGTGTACAAACTACAAAAACATGCTGCCAGAATCATTCTGAATTCGCACTATTTAACTCTCACAAGAACTCTTCTGCGACAGCTTCAGTGGATCAGTATACCTGACAGAATTGTATATCAAAAAGCAACCTTCATGTACAAAATCATCAATCAGCAATGTCCCTCATACCTTAGTGATCTATTTAAATATGTAAATGAAGTTACAACAAGAAACCTCAGGTCAACTGTGAATAACAAATTGTACCTTCCTCGACCCAAAACATGGTATGTATGATGCAAAGCTTGAGCTATTCAGGAACAAAGTTGTGGAACTCCCTAGACCGAAATATTAGAGCATCGCCGTCCCTTGGTATATTCATTCCAGAATGCTGAAGTCTTTAGTCAGCATGCAGTAATATTGAGTAACATTTATATATATATATCCTCTTTTCTTGTTATGTCTCCCCCAACTATGTTGGGGGGAGACATCTAGTGTTTGTGCTGTCTGTCTGTCTGTGTGTCTGTCCGTCTGGATGTCTGGATGTCTGTCCGTCCCCTTGCCTTGTCTGCAAGATATCTTGAGAACTACTGGATGGAATTTCACCAAACTTGGATGGAAGCTTCATTGGGATAGCCCCCTCATTTGATTAGGTTTTGGTGTATGTGCGTGCATTCATCCGTGTCCGGTGTCTGTCCGTCCGTCCGTCTACTTGTACATGTATATACAGGCCTTGTCTGCAAGATATCTTGAGAACTACTGGACGGAATTTCACCCCACTTGGATGGAAGCTTTAGTGGGATAGCCCCCTCATTTGATTAGATTTTGGTGTGTGTGCGTGCATTCATCCATGTCCGGTGTCCGTCCGTCCGTCCATCTACTTGTACATGTATATACAGGGCTTGTCTGCAAGATATCTGGAGAACTACTGGATGGAATTTCACCAAATTTGGATGGAAGCTTCATTGGGATAGCCCCCTCATTTGATTAGGTTTTGGTGTATGTGGGTTCATTCATCCGTGTCCGGTGTCCGTCCGTCCGTCCATCTACTTATACATGTATATACAGGGCTTGTCTGCAAGGTATCTGGAGAACTACTAGATGGAATTTCACCAAACTTGGATGAAAGCTTCATTGGGATAGCCCCCTCATTTGACTAGGTTTTGGTTTGTGTGCATGCGTTCATCCGTGTGCGGTGTCCGTCCGTCCGTCCATCTACTTGTACATGTATATACAGGCCTTGTCTGCAAGATATCTTGAGAACTACTGAACGGAATTTCACCACACTTGGATGGAAGCTTCAGTGGGATAGCCCCCCTCATTTGATTATGTTTTGGTGTGTGTGCGTGCATTTGTCCATGTCCGGTGTCTGTCCGTCCGTCCATCTACTTGTACATGTATATACAGGGCTTGTCTGCAAGATATCTGGAGAACTACTGGACAGAATTTCACCAAACTTGGATGGAAGCTTCATTGGGATAGCCCCCTCATTTGATTAGGTTTTGGTGTATGTGCGTGCATTCATCCGTGTCCGGTGTCCGTCTGTCCATCCATCTACTTGTACATGTATGTACAGGCCTTGTCTGCAAGATATCTTGAGAACTACTGGACGGAATCTCACTCCCTTGGATAGAAGCTATAGTGGGATAGCCCCCTCATTTGATTAGGTTTTGGTGTGTGTGCGTGCATTCGTCCATGTCCGGTGTCCGTCCGTCCGTCTACTTGTACATGTATGTACAGGCCTTGTCTGCAAGATATCTTGAGAACTACTGGACGGAATCTCACTCCCCTTGGATAGAAGCTACATGTATAGTGGGATAGTCCCCTCATTTGATTAGGTTTTGGTGTGTGTGCGTGCATTCATCCATGTCCGGTGTCCGCCCGTCCGTCTACTTGTACATGTATATACAGGGCTTGTCTGCAAGATATCTGGAGAACTACTGAACAGAATTTCACCAAACTTGGATGGAAGCTTCATTAGGATAGCCCCCTCATTTGACTAGGTTTTGGTGTGTGTGCCTGCATTCGTCCGGTGTCTGTCCGTCTGTCCATCTGCTTGTACATGTATATACAGGCTTTGTCTGCAAGATACCTTGAGAACTATTGGATGGAATTTCACCAAACTTGGATGGAAGCTTCATTGGGATAGCCCCCGCATTTGATCAGGTTTTATTGTATGTGTGCATGCATTCATCGGTGTCCGATGTCCGTCCAACCGTTCATCTACTTGTACATGTATATACAATGAAAATCGCTTCTTTGTAATTAATATTTTTAGATACGCAGCTTTGTTTAAGATACTTATTGCTACATTCATTTTATAGCACTTTCCCTTAAATTATGTGCCCATTCAAGGCAAGGTGGGAGGTTGGGGGAGACGTATGTTTTTGCCCAAAAACACAACCAGCATAGGCTTCATGCCGGAGCGGCAACTCAAGGGTCAAAGCGGAACCTCTAGTTAAGATTTGTCTTATGTGTGTGTAATTATGATAGTTTATTTCTTTGCAGTTGTCTTGTTGTTAGGGGTCACGTCCAATCGATCGAGACGGTTTCTCGATAAACGAGTAAAATCGATAAATATCTCGTCTCGATCCCGGTTTAGCTCTATCGATTGTTGTCCGGGTTTGATCCCGGTTTTCTCTCGAAGCTCAAGACCGTCTCGATCCTCCTCGAAATAACTCGACATGCTTCGAGGATGGAATCGAGATGCCATCTTATGAAAGTTTGAGCCATTCGGAAGGCGTATGCTCGGTGTATATATATATGCTCTGTGGCAGCGAGATTAATCTCGGCAAACACATATGCATTCAAATGAATTAGACTGAACATGTATCAATTAATATTATTTGGTTATTCCGTCTAGAGATTTGTGATCGCATACTTGCTCAGACTGCGCAATTTCTCTAAACGTTATGAATGAAAAGAAAGAAACATTGCCAGTTGAAAAAGTAAAAGACCTGGCTCATTATTATTCAGTTATTTTGAACCTGTTTTTTAGAATTCGAATCATTTCCAGGAACTGCGATTTGAAATAAATTATGCAAGTCTAGAATAAATTTCCATATGTTTCTATGAAAGTTGATCAAAATGAAATATCTTCATCGCCAGTGATTTCCACCGTATTCAGAAATAAAGAGACTACGAAAATCACAGGAGCGTCTGATAATTCACTGAAAACTGGAGAATAAAAACATAAACGCTCGACCGAAGTTTTCAGACAAACAAAACGCGGTATTGTCTATAGTAAAATGTATGTAACCTTTGGTATAAAACCTGATTGCCCTCTGAATTTGGCGGTAATTACTTCCATTATTTGGTTAATTTCATAGACACATGAAATCAGCAATAAATAACAGAACGTGAGTATATTATCAAGCCCCTGCCAACTGTGCTGTTTCAGTTTGTTTTGGTTCAAAGAAATTAACCCCTCTCCCTTTGCTGTGGACCCGACGGGTTTTCACAGACCGACTGTGGCGTGAATTATCAACACCTCTTGTTCCGATTGCCAGTATTTCCGCTGACCACTTCCAGGCAATCTTATGTCAGAAATAAACGGTGTTGATACAATCTCCTTATTTCAACTATATCACAAGACAGTAATTCTCAAAAATGGAATCTAGGATACTAGTTAGATAAACAATCAATTAAAGACGTGAGAGAAGTTCTCTGAATTATATATTCATAGTTCATATATAGATAAATGAAATCAATTGGAGTCAGGAAACATCAGGGCATAGATATATCGATTAAACGATGAATAACATTGAAAACATATAAGAAATTCGTTTTCTGAATGATATTTGGCCGCGATAAAGGTAGGCTACCAGCGCCCCAAAACATGCTATCAGCGTTGAGATTACTCCGCCAATATAAACCTTCTTCCATCACTGTAATAACCTCATTATCCATTAATAATATATCTCCGATTCACTGATAACCAGTTTATGTTGTTGATTTTTGTTTGGGTTTCGCATGAATATAGTCCATGCGTATGGAACTGCCGTAATGTGTGATGCAAAGGATGCTATTACTAACTGTGTAGTGGTGACATCTTGTCAGGCGATCATATGTCGACTGTATAGCTTTGTCGCTGAACGGAAATCAAAGCGCTGGGTTCCAACTGTTCTAGATATGCTATAGAAGAACATGTTGTTATAGCAGTCTTTCTGGTATTTCAAGCTAGTTAGCGAATAAAACAATGAACCTGCGGGTTGTCACTCAGCTGCCTCTCCCCCTACATCTCTGTGCTGTTTGGAAGGTCCCTTTTTGCCCCCTCCCCCCGACGCCCGAAGGGCTAAATGGGACTATAGTATTGTCCGTACGTCCGCCCGACTTTGTTTCCGGACAATAACTTCTGAAAACCTGAACGGATTCTTTTCAAATTTAGTTTATGGGTACCCCGCCTCAAGATCTCGCTTGGGATTGTTTTTGGCACTGATCCGCCTATAGGTGGCGCCACCTGGGGGCAAAGTTAAAATTTCGTTTTCAGACAATAACTTTTGAAAAATTGAATGGATTCTTTTCAAATTTAGTTTGTGGGTACTCCGCCTCAAGAACTCGATTGAGATTGTTTTTCGCACCGATCCGCCTATAGGTGGCACCAGCTGAGGGTAAAGTTAAAATTTCGTTTCCGGACAATAACTTTTGAAAAACTGAATGGATTCTTTTCAAATTTGGTGTGTGGGTACCTAGCCTTAAGATCTCGCTCGGGATTGTTTTTCACACCGATCCGCCTTTAGGTGGCGCCACTTGGGGGCCAAAGTTAAATTTTCAGACAATAACTTTAGAAAAACTGAACGGTTTCTTCTCAAATCTGGTATGTGGGTACCTCACCTCAAGATCTCACCACGCCAACCTGCCTATAGGTGGCGCCAACTGGGGGCCAAGTTAAAATTTTGCGTCCGTCAGACTTAGTTTCCTTCACGCTGAGCCGCCTATAGGTGTCACCACCTGCGGGCCAAGTTAACATTTTGTTTTCATGCAATATCTTCTAAAATCATGGCTGGACAAATTCGGTAATTGCGGTTACCTGGATTACAAGCGTCTAGTCCGTCATTCATAATCCAGCCGTCGTCCATTAGAGAATATCCGCGTCCATAATCCAAAGACCTATTCCATTTTCCATATAACAGTATTAGCACCAAATTCAAAAAGACAATCATAGTATACATAAACATAGTCTTGTTTCCTGCAAGAGAGAAGCGGTCAACAGTTTTCAATGATGCCGGCAAGACATCATGATGTTCCAAAAATATCAAATCCGTATCGCTGATCAGTATTCTTAATCCATAATATTCGTTATAGAGTCGTCATCTAAAAAAAGATGTATCCCAGTCACGCTTTGATTGTGACTGTTCATATGAGTACCATGAGGATCTTGAAGTACATGGGTTCATACGGCCCCTAGCCCCGGGTTAAGCGGAATTAGACACAAGTTACGAAACGTAGCGCCATAGATCTTGCACGCTACGTTCGTATTTTGCTATCAACATGCGATATGTATCGCCAAATTTGAGAAACTTTTGAGTGTAGGCGCTTGGTAGAATAGCCCTGTTTTTTAAGTTTCTGCACCAATGTTTTGTGACGTTGATTAAAATCGTCATATTTAACACAGGATCTAGCAAATGCTACTAAGCGAGATATGTATACGCCATATGCAGGTCCCACTGGAATATTACTGTGCAGAAAGGGATAGTTTACGATGTCGAAATTGTAATCATCTCTTTTGTCATAAAGTCGACGAGAGAGAAGGCCCGCTTCATTTTTATAGCGATATAGATCTAAATATGATGTGCCTGTAGAGCTATCTGTAGTTTCCTTCAAATCCAGTGAAGGTGGATATATCCTTCACTGCGTCATTTATATAGCGATTATCCACAGCGAGAAGATCGTCTATATAGCGTTTGGTGAATGAGAAGGAACGGGCTCTGAATGGATCGGTTTTTGAAAGCGCCTGCATATAGTCATATTCATAAGAGAACAGATACAGGTCAGCCAACAGGGGTGCACAATTAGTACCCATTGGAATACCCATATGCTGCTGATATATTGTGTTGCCAAATTTCACATATATATTTTTAATGAGAAATTCAAGCAACTCTATAAACAAAGAAACATCCCATGAATGATATCTCTTGTATGTAGTAGAGATAAAGAATGCTTTATGGCTTCTGACATTAATATATCTACGATCACTTGGGATGCTCTGCATGCTGGGTACTGAAGGTTACGGTTCCATGTCAAATCAATTGTTTCAACGTCGGGGGACTTGAACCCCCCGGGTTTTCATTCTCATCGAGAATTGACCAATCGAAACGTCAGCTTTGTCAGTAGACTGGTTCAATCAGCTCTGGAGACCACACCGAAAAGTTGTCTAATATTATTCGAAACTGTGCTAGTGCATTCGACTGCAGTCAGGGGTCAATTGGACCCCTGATATTAGGGTGATACTTTAGTCGAGCGGCGGGGGCCGAAAAAGAGATAGAACAGGGTGTACCCCTGCCCAAAGAAGAATAAATCAAACTTACCGTATTTTAATTGATAGACCAATATATAGTGATCACGAAGAGCTATGTTTGAGTTACCGGTGATGGTGACCAATATAATTTTTAGCCTTCTGTCCATGTTTACCATGGAAGCAACGGAAAAAATGGGGGTTTTGGATGAAAATTAATTCTTCATCAGAACACATGTGAGAGATTAAACTGCCTCGGGGCATATGTATATTTGATCAATTCTATTTACTTTTTCGATCTATAGCAGAGTATCAGGGTAATTCAAGATATCGGCCACATCAGATATTTCATAATTTTTGCATTTTATCTGTTTATTTCATCTAATTTTGCACATACTTTGAAGCGGTGATATATACAATGGAAAACAGCTTGCAGTACATGCTTGTAATATAGATTGTTTCTCTATGATAACAACATTCTTCTCCGTGAACACATATGCATTAATAAGAAGGATAATGAATCAGATTGTATATGAATCATTTAATATGTAATTCCACATAGAGATCTGTAGTATGTATGGTTGCTATGACAGCGCAATTTCTCTGCACGGCATGTATGGGAAAGAAACGTCACCAATGGAAATTGTATAAGCTGGCGCATTATTATTCAGTGCTAATATTCTTTTCGAATATTTATATGAGATAGGCCCATGTATATAATGCGCATTGAAATAAATACTTTTGTGTATTTTAAGAATTTACTATGTTCTTCTGAGTAACAGAATTGGAGAAATTCTGTATTGATAACAATTATATGATAGCATTTGTGCAATGTATTGCCAGAGCCACAAGGAAAATACTTGGACCGTTGCTGTTTATCGCCTATAGCAATGACAACTTGACCTGTAAAAAGCGTCTGTGTGCAGACGGCATAGCCCAACCCAATGAAACATGATATGAATATCTCCGAAAAGCTGACATGGGATAAACACATAGAATATGTCAGTAAAAGGTAAAATCGGTTGTTAGGCTTGTTGCGAAAACTTTTTACACCAGATAATAACATGAGGCAGCATCTAAAAGGTGCAACAACCCCTTAGCCAAACAGGTTTATTCACTGCATATTTAAGAAATAATGTTTTTATAAGCGTGCTAAATCGTTAATTTACGTACCGTTAGTGTGGGAAGGTTTATATTTTAGGGCAAGGGCGAAGCCCGCGCCCTAAAATTTATAAACTTTCTCACACAAACCGTGGGTAAATTAACGATTTAGCACGCTTATGAAAACATTATTTCTATTCTATTGCACTACTCAAATTGATTATCAACAAAGATTACAATGAAAGATTGAAAAATATGGTAAACCTTCACAACCTTTCTTCCCTTTGTTGAAATGTGCCGTCCGCCTCAGTTGGCAGGATGTCAATATCAATGGATGAGTTTATGTGGTCTCTCAGAAGGGGGCGCAGTGGAAAGTAAATGCATACAAGCCTATTTGTGTGGCATTCTTAATCAATCACGATGGAACCAACAGTTAAACTTGAGACAGAAATTTACGTCTTTAATAAAGATTAATTTAGAGCTTTTTCTCAAACAATGAAAAATGTTGGCAGTATTTATTTAACTAGCAAGGAAATTTATGTTCACGGTGCCATTGGAAACATTGGCATTTTGGAGAAAAACCCGCCAAGATGTGATGACTGTGGAACAGATGTGAAATTACAAACATTTGATGTCGTTTGTAATTTCTCTGGCCTGTAACCGACATCACACCAATGATAGAGACACCCGCCTGAAGCAGAATTGTCGCAGTTGTTGATCTTAAGCAATGATTAGTGTAACGGGTAATCTTTAGATGTATTTATTTATAAGACTTGATTATAATATAGAACGAATTTGATACGTTTAAATATCCGTATTTCCTATTTCGTTTGCCTGTCGGTCCCTGGCTCATTTCGTTTGTTAGCCAGATCTCTTAATTTCTCATCGATCTCCGCTTCTCTAGATAATTCATATCTGAAAGCACGTATTGTTTCTCCTGTTGATCTGTTTCTTGTGTACACTCGTATGTCCCAATTGGTTTGTAAATATCTGCGATTATACATTTTCTGCTTTTAAAATAAAATAAAGTTCCTACTTACAGGGTATCCATTCTATTTGTTTATTCGATTGTATATGCAGGCAGACAAGACTTTGAACTGCCATTTATCACTCGCCCTGTGAAATGGATTCTCCCGAGCGGACACCTGTGCGTGTCCAGATCACGGGCGTAGATTTCACACGTCACAAAGTTCTTAACCGTGCTAAATCGTGTAATAATTGCACGGTTATCAGTGTGTAATATGTGTAAGTGTTATAGAATGGTACACAATGAATGGAAAATACATATGTAAAAGCTTGAAAGATTTCGTTGAATGCAAACTATGCTCAAGCAGTGGCTTGTAAAAGATTAAAATATGATAAATTCAGTGTGGGATGTTGGATGCATTCGAGGACTATAATAAATAATTTGATATATCCCGTGCGAAAAATATGGCGGAAGAACAATACATGATAATTATGGCTGGGCAGATAACATTCACAGTGTTGTCATAGTACATGTAAACATCAGTGAAACAGGGTTCAGGTTATGCCCTCAAACATATATTAAAGCATAGCCTCATTGGCGTAGTAATTTCGTGAACACATTAAATGCTGGTAATGACGCAAAAGATCCAATGGGCTTGTGGTTGAGCACCCAACAATCCTGTACACCAAATTGGAAGTCTCTATCTGGAACAGTTTGGCTAATATCATGTTCACATCGTCAAACAGAAATTTTCCCTGACGTTGCCATGGAAACTGCAAAATTTGTCACAAAGTACCCACATTTAATATGATTGTGATTAACCGCCCAACAATACTGCATACCAAATTGTAAGTCTCTAGAAGCAACGGTTTGGCTTCCAGACGAGTCACATGAACTGTTGACGAATTTCCGTGATGTTACCATGAAAACCGCAAAATTTATCACAAAGTACACGAATTTAATAGGCTTGTGGTTGACCACCTAACAATCCTGTATACCAAAGGTGAAGTCTCTAGAAGCAATGGTTTGGCTTCTAGACCGGTCACAAGAATTGGTGACGACTGACGACCGGACGACCTGACGTACATGCCCACGACAGACCCTGCAGCCTAATAGGCTTAGGGGGCCTAATAGGCTTAGGGGGAAAAAGGCTAATTACAAGCGTCTGGTCCGTCATTCATAATTCAACCGTCGTCCATTAAAGAATATTCGCGTCCATAATCCAAAGGCCTATTCCATATAACAGTATTAGCACCATATTCAAAAAGACAATCATAGTATACATAAACATAGGCTTGTTTCCTGCAAGAGAGAAGCGGTTAACAATTTTCAATGATGCCGGCAAGATATCATCAAATCCGTATCGCTGATCAGTATTCTTAATCCATAATATTTGTTGTAAGGTCGTCATCTAAAGAATGATGTATCTCAGTCACGCTTTGATTGTGACTGTTCATATGAGTACCATGACGATCTTGAAGTACATGGGTTCATACGGCTCCTAGCCCCGGGTTAAGCGGAATTAGACACAAGTTACGAAACGTAACACCATATATCTTGCACGCTACGCTTGTATTTTGCTATCAGCATGCGATATGTATCGCCACATTTGGGAAACTTTGAGTGGAGGCGCTTGGTGGTGTAGCCCTGTTTTATAAGTTTCTGCAACAATATTTTGTGAAAATCATGCACGTGCCTACCAATCTCTTGTATGATCCAATCTAGAATATGGATCAACTGTGTTTTTTTCATCAGAATAAATCTATTAGCAACTTAGAAAATACACAAAAAGAGCGGCCAAACGCCTAACTGATAATTAATTACAGCACTAATTATGATAGATTGTTACAATAGAGTGGGAAAAACCATTGCAAGACTAGTCAGTTATCATAAGATGTTCCATGGCTTGAAAGACATAAAATTTTCACATTTCTTCTCACTGGCACCTGTTACATCGAACCGCACCTACCACCCTTTCAAATTGTATTCTCCGACTCGTCTAACTGACGTTTTAAAATTAAGAAATAATGTTTTCATTAGTGTGGGAAAGTTGATAATGGTGATGGTACGATAAGGCGGGATTTTGGCCTATACGTGATGCGGTTGAAATCGAAAAAATAAAATGCCCTAAAAATACTCAGGTTTTAATGTAACGACAAGAGAAAATATAAGTACACAATATGTGAAAGTTTTAGTGCGATTGAGTTATGATTATAGTTGCTGGAAGATCTTTTTGGTCCAAGGGGTCCTTCATACTAAAAAATGAAAAGTTATGATTCATAACGTTTGAAGTTTTTGCAAGTAGATTAAAGTGACAAAATAGCCTGTTACAGTTGTTCGTATGTCGTGGGGTAGTGGATACGCACGTTTGATCAGAAGCGCCTCGAAATTTTCTTTTACCGAGTTCGATCCCAGGACGTCAACATGTGTGACGTCGAAAAGTTATTTCAATCTTTCTCATTTTTGTAAAAAAAAATAAGATTTTAGGCTATCATTATGAACCAACTAAAAGTAAAATAAATATAGTTTACCGATGACACGATACCGTGTGGACATTACGGGCCAGTCAAAGGTTGAAATCGAGCGATCAGTCGCTACCTGCTACAAAAGCAATATATTCGCCTAAATTGTGTATTTATTCTCCAATATGTGCACGTAAAATCGACTGCAACGTGGTGAAATAATAACGTCTTGATACCGAGCATATGTGAAGCTATCATGGTTCACCGAAACATTCAGTCCGTTGATTGACAGTTGCCGCTGACGACAAGTTGTACATTGCATTGTGATTGACAGATGGGGAGAAGAAATGTACATTCCTATGAGTCGGCTGGCTGTGGGCAAAAATCCCGCCTTACAATACCATCTCCTTTTAGGGCACGGGCTTCGCCTATGAAACATTATTTCTTTTCTATTGCACTACCCAGAATGATTATCAACAAGGATTATAATGAAAGGTTGGAAACATATTTTAAACTTTGATAACCTTTCTCCCCTTTCTTGAAAAAAACTCGTCCGCTGATGCTCTCGCCTCGGTAGGCATCGTGCCATTGTCAGTGGACGAGTTTATGTGGTCTCTTAAACATGTCAAATAGGGAGTGATACTGTCAGCTGCATCAGCTGTGTAGAAATTACGTGGATATATGTCTATTTGTTAATCAATTTCACGATGGAAGTCACAGTTAAACTTGAGAAAGAAATTTCATCTTGTAATTTATTTGTTTATTTTATTCGATTGTTACTTGTATGAAAGCCGACGTCCCTTTCCTCATCCGATTTGTGAAATGGAATATTCCATCTGCACTTGATTGGTGTTGATTTTACATAATCGCGCTAAAACATCTGGCTCGATGTTATTGACACAAGTGTTATAGAATTTAACTTCTTTCATCGATTTGTTCCAATGTGGAATTCAATTTTCTAACTTCACCAAGAGTTAATTCTTTCAAGGGAGTCATTCTAGTCATTCAGATGTCATTGGTAATTTATCATTTTACAGATTTTATTTATCTTTGTTTTCTGTCTTGATATTGCTATTTTACACATGTATAACTTAGCTCATCATGTATCTAAGATTTTCATACTACACCTGATGGTATCATCTTGTATGTATACGATCTCTATATTAAACATTATTTATATTATCTATTATTATTATTATTATTATTATTATCTATCTCACTATTCGCCCTAGCGGTGGATCGTGGAACTAACGCTACCATCAAGTAGGCATTGTCTCTCAGTATATATGTACCAAGCTTGGTGACTCTAAAACACTTGCAAGATTATCTACCAGGCCAGTTACTCATTCAGGTGCCAGTTCACTATTCACCCCCTAGCGGTGAATCGTGGAATTAACGGTACCATTTTTGGTTTGATGTGTACCATTTTGGTGGCTCTAAATCACTTGCAAGGGTGTCTACGGGCGTTATAATGCTTTGAATCGTGAACTGTGAACCGTGAACTGACATCAAGCTTCACAACCGCATAGTGAACCGTGAACTGGCAGCTAATTTCCAGAACATCCTTAAATAGGGTAGTATACATTTGCAGAGAAGGATTTCCAGCTTTGGTCTCCAGATTATCACACATTGTGTGCACCACACGGTGGATCTTAAATAGGGTACACAGTATACATTTGCAGAGAACCATTTCCTGTTTTGAATGGTCCCGAATTGTCACACAGACAGTGTGCAACACATGGTGGATCTTATCAGAGTAGTAGTACCATTTCCAAGTTTGGTCCCCAAATTATAACACAGTGTGTACAACACATGATGGACCTTGCATAGGATAGTTTATATTTGCAAAGAATGATTTCTTCGGTTTTTGGTCCCAAGGTTATCACACAGACATTTGTGTGACACATAATGGACCTTACATGGGATAGTTTATATTTGCAGAGAATAATTTCTTCAGTTTTTGGTCCCAAGGTTATCACACAAACATTTGTGTGACACATAATGGACCTTACATGGGATAGTTTATATTTGCAGAGAATAATTTCTTCAGTTTTTGATCCCCAGATTATCACACAGACATTTGTGTGACACATAATGGATCTTACATGGGATAGTTTATATTTGCAGAGAATAATTTCTTCAGTTTTTGATCCCCAGATTATCACACAGACATTTGTGTGACACATAATGGACCTTACATGGGATAGTTTATATTTGCAGAGAACAATTTCTTCGGTTTTGAACCCCAGATTATCACACAGACATTTGTGTGGCACATAATGGACCTTACATGGGATAATTCGAACTTTATCTATACACCATGCAAGCATAGTGTGACTGGTGACCTTGATGTGGTGAGTGATAAGGATCCGAAATTACTCCTGATGAAACGACGTAAATATAGAGAGCGAAGAAGAATAAATCTGCAGGCCGACCAGAAGATAGTCATGTCTGCATTGGAACAGTACGTTATTGATTGGTCTAAGCGAGAAAAAGTTGAACCTACAGTACTCGCTGATTGGCTGAACCTCACCAAGAGCAAGGTCGTTGAAACAATACGCCATATTGACGGAAGTACTCTTCCCCAAGCAAAACCAGTACTGAGAAACCTCAATTCGCAAGAAGTTCTAGCAAATCTCCAGAGTAAATTCGTCATAGTCCCAGCAGACAAAGCTCCGAATAATATAATATTCAAATGTAAATATTACTATTACCAGGTGCTGGTTAAAGAATTGAGTGTAGACATACCTTCATCAAATACGTCTACTTACTCCCAAACTGCATTTACTCTGGAAGATTTATTTAACAATCACAAAAAGTTTCTCAGGGAAAGAGGTATTTGTCTTCCAACCAATCATAACGACATACCAAAGATATACTGGACTCCCAAAATGCATAAATCACCATACAAAGCTAGATTCATAGCTGGTTCTAGAAGCTGCACCACCAAGCTTCTTTCAACCCTATTGACGAGGGCCCTTCAGGAGGTAAAAGCGTTTTGGGAAAGGTATTGCGCCATTATTTCTAAGAACTCTGGCGTTGAATGTATGTGGATATTGAAATACTCAAAATGTCTTACGGGAGAACTTGATGCTAAAGGTCACATACCGTACAGACATGTATCCACATGGGATTTCTCGACTCTCTATACTACAATGCCTCATCAGGACCTTATTGACCGTCTAAGTTCATTAATAGTATCTGTTTTCAAGAAAACTGATCGTAGATATATTAATGTCAGAAGCCATAAAGCATTCTTTATCTCTACTACATACAAGAGATATCATTCATGGGATATGTTTCTTTGTTTATAGAGTTGCTTGAATTTCTCATTCAAAATATCTATGTGAAATTTGGCAACACAATATATCAGCAGCATATAGGTATTCCAATGGGTACTAATTGTGCACCCCTGTTGGCTGACCTGTATCTGTTCTCTTATGAATATGACTATATGCAGGCGCTTTCAAAAACCGATCCATTCAAAGCCCGTTCCTACTCATTCACCAAACGCTATATAGACGATCTTCTCGCTGTGGATAATCGCTATATAAATGACGCAGTGAAGGATATATATCCACCCTTCACTGGATTTGAAGGAAACTACAGATAGCCTGGCACATCATATTTAGATCTATATCTCTATAAAAATGAAGCGGGCATTCTCTCTCGTCGACTTTATGACAAAAGAGATGATTACAATTTCGATATCGTAAACTATCCCTTTCTGACAGTAATATTCCAGTGGGACCTGCATATGGCGTATACATATCTCGCTTATTAGCATTTGCTAAATCCTGTGTTAAATGTGACGATTTTAATCAACGTCACAAAACATTGGTGCAGAAACTTGAAAAACAGGGCTATTCCACCAAGCGCCTACACTCAAAGTTTCTCAAATTTGGCGATATATATCGCAAGCTGATAGCAAAATACGAACGTAGCGTGCAAGATCTATGGCGCTACGTTTCGTAGCTTCCGCTTAACCCGGGGCTAGGGGCCGTATGAACCCATGTACTTCAAGATCCTCATGGTACTCTTATGAACAGTCACAATCAAAGCGTGACTGAGATCCATCTTTTTTTAGATGACGACTCTATAACGAATATTATGGATTAAGAATACTGATCAGCGATACGGCTTTGATATTTTTAGAACATCATGATGTCTTGCCGGCATCTTTGAAAACTGTTGACCGCTTCTGTCTTGCAGGAAACAAGCCTATGTTTATGTATACTATGATTGTCTTTTTGAATTTGGTGCTAATACTGTTATATGAAAAATGGAATAGGTCTTTGGATTATGGACGCGGATATTCTCTAATGGACGACGCCTGGATTATGAATAACGGACTAGACGCTTGTAATGTGATCCCCAGATTATCACACAGACATTTGTGTGACACATAATGGACCTTACATGGGAAAGTTAATATTTGCAGAGAATAATTTCTTCAGTTTTTGATCCCCAGATTATCACACAGACATTTGTGTGACACATAATGGACCTTACATGGGATAGCTTATATTTGCAGAGAATAATTTCTTCAGTTTTTGATCCCCAGATTATCACACAGACATTTGTGTGACACATAATGGACCTTACATGGGATAGTTTATATTTGCAGAGAATAATTTCTTCAGTTTTTGGTCCCACGGTTATCACACAGACATTTGTGTGACACATAATGGACCTTACATGGGATAGCTTATATTTGCAGAGAATAATTTCTTCAGTTTTTAATCCCCAGATTATCACACAGACATTTGTGTGACACATAATGGACCTTACATGGGATAGTTTATATTTGCAGAGAATAATTTCTGCAGTTTTTGATCCCAGATTATGACACAGACATGACAGTGTGTAACAGTGTGGACCTTCAATAGTGTAGTATACAGTTGCAGGGATATATTTTCGCAGTTTTGGACCCCAGATCATCAAACACTGTGTGTATCGCATGGTGGAAATTAAATAGGATACAGATTACATTTGCAGATGATTTCTTCAGTTTGGTACTGATATTATTACACAGTGTGTGTAGCACAGGAGCGTTTGCCCTATTCAGGTTGCTCACCTGATCTGCGCTCGATCTGCGCCCCACTCGCGCCTTATCATCTACTGCGCCCTACTCGTGCCTTATCTATCTATTGCGCCATATTCCTCGATCGCATCTACCCTGCTGCACTCTTAATTGAGCCCTACAGGAAGGTGCCTCAGAAGCAGAAGATGAGGATCACGCCATAACTGTGCCCCAGGATCTGCTCTACTTGCAGTCTGCTCCTTCTTTTCTTTGATTTTTTTTGTATAGCTACCTACATTTCATACCTTTGTAAAACTTAACTGAACAAATTTTTACCCAAAATCTGCGTTTACCCCGCCTGCTTTCTTCATTATTCTGGATATTGTTGTTGCTTATTTTCTGTGCCAAGTTTTCTCCGTTTGAGAATTCCTCGGCTGTGACTTCCAATCGAGGTTAACCTGATTCCTAGATGCTCTGCGCATTATACATAGTCTCTGACTGTCTAACTATACATTAAATATGACTCTTGTATAGAAACAACTGAGAACGTGGTACGGTCCTTGCTTGTTACCTAATATGGAATTATCTTCCAAGCGATATCCGAAATATCAAAACGAGGTCCACCACCGAAGGCAGGGAAAATAACTTCCTTTTGGATAAGTCTTCTATTAGGGTCCGTCAGTCGGAATCTGAGAGTGAAGATGAGACAGTCGAAGAACCCCAATCAGGGACAAGTCGCGATGATCTTTCAGACTGATTATAAGTAGCAGTAACATAACTGGGCTGGGTGGTGCTTAGTTGGTTCGTCGTGATATAGCTGAAATATTGTTGAAAGCGACGTTAAATTCTATTCACTCACTCACTCACTCAGACTGATTAGAATTTCCTACGCCTCGTTTGAGAATTTCACCTTTGACATTGGCGTAGCACATTGCATGAGGAGGAATCGGAGGCTAAGAATCAGAAGACCCCCCCGCCCGAGTTTTCATAGACTGTCAGAGACAGTAATATTTATCTAGTCAGTCTGTATGAAATGTTCATTTTTAGCAAAGAAAATTGGTGTTTCTGTAGTATTGCAGTTATGTTTATACATTAGAACACCAATGCCAGTGGTTTGAGAAAGTGCGATTTAGCTACGTTATTGGAATTATTTTTTCCTGCTGCAAGGGATGCATTATGTATTAATTTCTCTATTTCCTACATCCAAATTTCTGTTTTTCCCTTATTCTTTGAAATAATTTGCGAAATTCATTTCCTTGCCTCCTTCGTGGAAATTCTTAAATGGACGACAGCTGATTGTTGAATGTATCCCAAAATATAAAAAAAAACTTTAAAAAAGGTATTTTTTGAAAAAAAAAATATTTGGAAAAAACGTTGAAAGTGACGGATAATTTTTATATTTAGATGCCAGAAATGGGCTAGAATGCGTCTCCAGCCATCTAGGGGCCCGGAGCTTAAGGGGCCGCCTAGACTCCGGCCTAAAGTGCTAGAATAGTACAGGGTGAGAGACACTATTTCAAATTCCTGGTTAAGAGCATGGTTATGGTCCCCAGGTTATCACACAGATAGTATGTAACATATTGTGGACCTTGTAGTACCATTTTCAAGTTTTATTCCCAGATTATCACAAAGTGTGTGTATCACATGGTGGACCTTAAATAGGATTTCCGCAGTTCTGGTCCCCGGATTATCACACAGACAGTATGTAACATATGGTGGACCTTATCAGAGTTGGTAGTACCATTTCCAAGTTTGGTCCCCAGATTATCTCACAGTGTGTGTATCACATGGTGGACCTTAAATAGTATTTTCACAGTTCTGGTCCCCGGATTATCACACAGACAGTATGTAACATATGTTGGACCTTATCAGAGTGGTAGGACCATTTCCAAGTTTGGTCCCCAGCTTATGACACAATCTGTGTATCACTTCGTGGACGTTAAATAAGATTTCCGCAGTCCTGGTCTCCGGATTATGTAACATATGGTGGACCTGATCAGAGTGGTAGTGCAATTTCCAAGTTTAGCCCCCAGACTATCACACAGTGTGTGTATCACTTGGTGGACCTTAAATGAGATTTATGAAGTTCTGGTCCCCGGATTATCACACAGACAGTATGTAACATATGGTGGACCCTATCAGAGTGGGGGTACCAGGTCGATACTTCATGTAAGAAAGCACAGGAGAGACTATATAAGAGACTGAGAACCTCCACCATCCCCTTACTTTGGGGGTGGAAGTAGTAAAATGCAGTGATTACTTTATGCCAGCGATAAAAGATCAACAACACATAAGTGTATCATTTACTTTCAGCGGTACAAGCGGCATAATACAATACCATCTTTATTCAAAGTAATACTTTGCACCGTCAGATTAAAACCAAGTAATGTTACTACATCAAAGACGTTCTCTCCACT
>JAVTVY010051693.1:0-26473 GCA_036873755.1 Hanleya hanleyi | reverse complement strand
GGCGGGTGCGTTAATAACGAGGGCGGTGATGACAAGTATCATTTATTGCTGGCACCATAGAGCGCAAGCCAGAAGGCATAGGTAGTAAAAGTAATCATTGGTATACTGTTGCTTAAGCTGTCTTTTTTTTGGTATTTTGAACATTTAAATGCACGTAGCGGCATAGTTATAGCATTTTGTCAGCAGATGTCATCTCCGAAGTATTTTAGTAACATTTGTTCCTGAATAATCTTGTTTCGATTGTTTTTAGTAGTAACTGTTGATCTTTGACCTTTAATTCTCAAATGAGGTGACCATGACCTCAAATCGTCAAAATAAGGTCAGAATCTAATTCTCCGATGCCACAAAGCCCTGTGGTATTATTTGTGATTCTAGCCCTTTTGATGTTTCTTATAATTGACCTCCGGTTGATCTCTGTTTCGGATGACCTCTGTCGTGAACCTCACATGCAATATTGCCTCAAATTGTCGAAATATGGCCAGATTCGGGTTACTCAACCCCGAAAATCGATAAAATGAGTTAGTTTTTATATCTCGACTAAAAACCACTAAAAATGACGAATTTGACCCCAAAATGACCTTTAGGGTGACCTTGACCTCAAATCGTTGAAATAGGACCAGAATCAGATTCTCCGACACCGATAACCACTAAAAAGTTGTGATTCTAGCCATTTTGTTGTTTTAAATACGATTGACCTCTAACCCGGGTGGCGGCCATAATGAATGTCGCCAATATGGCTGCCCCAGGGGGCGACTACCTTGGCGCCCGTCAAAAATCGAAAAGGTATTGTATGGGCGACATATGGGCCAAATTTGGTGCTTTTGGAAGAATCTGAACCAAACACTCCCTTTTATGCCCTAACATCCCGGACTGCTACTTCGTGCGTGCATGAGACAATTTACCATTTGTTTTGTTTTTCGTCCCTAGCAAACCTTTTAAGCTCAGATAAGAGCATAACCGTTCTTAACAGGAAGTAAATTATCCACTAATTTACCCGAAATGATATTACAGTGTATGAAACCACAAATTGAGATTTAGGGTGTTCTAATAAGCCAGGACTGCTACCCCACTAGTTCAATAAGGCTTGAGTTATTGCAGCCGAAGTATGGTGTCTGGACGTGATAAACATAATTTTCTATTTAGTCTTCTCAGTAAACATAGTTATATGATGAATATTTCGAGACGTTGACACTCAATGAACGACAGTAGCCAGCCGTCGTCCATGAGAACACGACGAGCGCCAAGCTCACAAAAGCATAAAATAAAATTGTAGAAAAACACAAGATGTTCGCTCACAAGAGAAGAGCGGTTAAAGTTTTTTTGCCACCGAGATATTTTTTTGCTCCACAACCGCTATGGCAAATCGAAAGATCATTGAGTTTAAAATTACTCATGGGCTTAGATAATGCTTAGTCGATTGATATTTATCACGCATTACGAAGACCATTGATTTTAAAAGTACTCATGGATTTTAGATACTGCTTGATCGATTGATATTTATCACGCATTACGAAGACCATTGACTTTAAAATTACTCATGGGTTTTAGATAATACTTAGTCGATTGATATTTATCACGCATTACGAAAGGATTAGGGACAGAGATCCCCAAGATCTAGTGCATGTGTCAAGACGGTATGGACGTTAATGGATGAATGGACTAAGCAGGACGGATTTAGTTGGTCAAAATCAGCATTGAAGAGATAGATCCAAGTAGATTACTTGTGAAATTAACACCCCAAATAGAGATCTCAAATAGTGAGATTAGAAAGGTATTTGAGAGGTATGATGGAATTCGTGGCATAGTTGAAAAGGTCTACACTTTTTATAGAACTTTGAAAAATGCGATTCGGAGAGTGTGGATGTGAGGTCTTTAAGAATCCAGTTGTTTAAAGATCTGTTATATTTGTGGATCGGGAGATTATATGTATAGGTATCTCCTTTCTCACGTAAATGTCCGAAATGTGGCGAAGCTGGGCCTTTAAATTGGGCCTAAATAGAGAAGAGCTCCTACAGTTTCTGAGGAGAGACATGCAAGAAATTTTAAGGCTCATCAAAATGAAGGATTCCCAATGTAAAGGATAATGCACAACATGTTCAACTTGTGAAAGCAAAAGTACAATCATTTGAGAAGTCTCAAGGTGTGAGTGACGTTGGGCATGTATGGATCCTGATGGCAATACTAAACATAAACGTCCTACAAAACCAAACACCACAACTGTAAAACAGAAGTACATTCAAAAGCTTGAACCGCTTCTCATCTCTTGGAGATGAGGCAGAGATCTATGATACTGCAGGCATCATTGGCTCAGAGCTTTTCGTGGCTGCTGAGTTTGACAAGAATGATGACAAAGATGTTCTGTTAGATAATCACAGGTACAATTTAGCGGAAGGTCGTGGAACTCATTTTTCCGTGTCTAAATTAGATGATTTGAGCGATGTATATGACAATCCTATTTTCAATGAGATGGTGATTGCCAGATGCTAACGTAGTTTCTGAGCTCACGAAGTAATGATCGGTCGTGAGGAGCAAGAAAGGAAGTGAAACTTCTATTCTCAACATTAATGATATGTACTTTACACCAGATGCTAACGTAATTTATGAGCGGCCTCCATGGAGCAAGAATGGAAGTTTTGAGCCAACCGTTGTATGCTTGTATGCTATTTATTTGAACTCAAAATGGCCCTATCACCGATAATTGCATTACAAGCGTCTGGTCCGTCATTCATAATTCAGCCGTCGTCCATTAGAGAATATCCGTGTCCATAATTCAAAGACCTATTCCATATTCCATATAACAGTATTAGCACCAAATTCAAAAAGACAATCATAGTATACATAAACATAGGCTTGTTTCCTGCAAGAGAGAAGCGGTCAACAGTTTTCAATGATGCCGGCAAGACATGATGTTCCAAAAATATCAAATATGTATCGCTGATCAGTATTCTTAATCCATAATATTCGTTGTAAAGTCGTCATCTAAAGAATGATGTATCTCAGTCACGCTTTGATTGTGACTGTTCATATGAGTACAATGAGGATCTTGCAGTACATGGGCTCATACGGCCCCTAGCTCCGGGTTAAGCGGAATTAGACACAAGTTACGAAACGTAACGCCATAGATCTTGCACGCTACGCTCGTATGTTGCTATCAGCATGCGATATGTATCGCCAAATTTGAGAAACTTTGAGTGGAGGCGCTTGGTGGTGTAGCCCTGTTTTATAAGTTTCTGCAACAATGTTTTGTGACGTTGATTAAAATCGTCACATTTAACACAGGATCTTGCCAATGCTAGTAGGCGTGATATGTATACGCCATATGCAGGTCCCACTGCAATATTACTGTCCAGAAAGAGATAGTTTACGATGTCGAAATTGTAACCATCTCTTTTGTCATACAGTCTACGAGAGAGAAGGCCCGCTTCATTTTTATAGAGATATAGGTCTAAATATGATGTGCCTGTAGGGTTATCTGTAGTTTTACATGTTACAATATAAATTCCACCGAGCAGAAACATTCACCACATTTGAGTCCAGAAGGCAGTAATAACAAACTTCAGGAGTTCAAACAAACTCTAGTCTATACTCATCTGAACTGCCAGAAACGTTTCGATCAAGCCATGATCAGGCGATGCAGAATCGGTCATACACGATTAACTCACGAACATTTACTATAAAAAGAGCCAGTCTCAAGGTGTATTCCATGCCACGAAGATCTCACAGTATCCTGCGTGAAGCATGGGAATCTGAAATCTGAAATTACTCCTGATGAAAGGACCTAAATATAGAGAGCCAAGAAGAATAAATCTGAAGGCGGACCAGAAGATAGTCCTGTCTGCATTAGAGCAGTACGTTATTGATTGGTCTAAGCGAGAAAAAGTTGAACCTACAGTACTCGCTGATTGGCTGGACCTCACCAAGAGCAAGGTCGTTGAAACAATCCGCCATATTGACAGAAGTTCTCTTCCCCTAGCAAAACAAGTACTGGGAAACCTCAATTCGCAAGAAGTTCTAGCAAATCTCCAGAGTAAATTCGTCATAGTCCCAGCAGACAAAGCTCCGAATAATATAATATTCATATGTAAATATTACTATTACCAGGTGCTGGTTAAAGAATTGAGTGTAGACATATCTTCATCAAATACCTCTACTTACTCCCAAACTGCATTTACTCTGGAAGATTTATTTAACAATCACAAAAAGTTTCTCAAGGAAAGAGGTATTTGTCTTCCAACCAATCATAGCGACATACCAAAAATATACTGGACTCCCAAAATGCATAAATCACCATACAAAGCTAGATTCATAGCTGGTTCTAGAAGCTGCACCACCAAGTTTCTTTCAACCCTATTGACGAGGGCCCTTCAGGAGGTAAAAGCATTTTGGGAAAGGTATTGCGCCATTATTTCTAAGAACTCTGGCGTTGAATGTATGTGGATATTGGAAAACTCAAAATGTCTTACGGAAGAACTTGATGCTAAAGGTCACATACCGTACAGACATGTATCCACATGGGATTTCTCGACTCTCTATACCACAATCACTCAGCAAGACCTTATTGACCGTCTAAGTTCATTAATAGTATCTGTGTTCAAGAAAAGTGATCGTAGATATATTAATGTCGGAAGCCATAAAGCATTCTTTAGCTCTACTACATACAAGAGATATCATTCATGGATGTTTCTTTGTTTATAGAGTTGCTTGAATTTCTCATTAAAAATATCTATGTGAAATTTGGCAACACAATATATCAGCAGCATATAGGTATTCCAATGGGTACTAATTGTGCACCCCTGTTGGCTGACCTGTATCTGTTCTCTTATGAATATGACTATATGCTGGCGCTTTCAAAAACCGATCCACACAAAGCCCGTTCCTTCACATTCATCAAACGCTATATAGACGATCTTCTCGCTGTGGATAATCGCTATATAAATGACGCAGTGAAGGATATATATCCACCTTCACTGGATTTGAAGGAAACTACAGATAGCCCTACAGGCACATCTTATTTAGATCTCTACCTCTATAAAAATGAAGCGGGCAGTCTACCCTTTAGAACCGTACTAACCAATAAAAGTCAAATACCAAAATTTGGGAACGACGGCATTTATTGCGCCCATGAACAACAGTCACATAAGATTATGAACAACAGTCACATAAGATTACGACGGCATTTATTGCGCCCATGAACAACAGTCACATAAGATTTATTACATATGAACAACAGTCACATATAATTGTTAGTGATCCATGTCACCATATATATTCCCTACTGTAACTACTCTGCGTTAAAAACCAGAGATAAAAAACCTGAATGAAAGCAGGCCTGAAAAACTCTGGAAAAGCATGAGTACAGTTACCCTTACCGTACACTATTGTACATTACAAACATCTTGTAATTGTATACGTTATCCAATTAATTGATACGCATCGTTTATCTACGAATGTTAATGATATTTACATATCTTCTCCCTCCTTTGTATATATTAAATAATTTTTCTTTGGAAAAAATATTTTAGAAAGAAAACTGTTGTGCAGACGCCGAAAGCACCGACTAGAATGGCAGGCCACATGTCCCGCGTCCCCCTCTGGGACATGAACAGCCAATCATATCAACTTCAATTGACACACCTCCCGCACAACCAATGAACGTTGACAGACACGCCCCTTGGCGGTCAACAAGTACTCAAACCACGTGTAGACATAAGTTTCTGCCTATTCGCTTGAAACGTCAGAAACTACATGTCTACCCTTTAGAACCGTACTAACCAATAAAAGTCAAATACCAAAATTTGGGAACGACGGCATTTATTGCGCCCATGAACAACAGTCACATAAGATTAGAATAAAAGGAGGGAGAACATATTTAACTTCTCTCTAAGCAAAGAATAAAGTATTACTATACTCAAACAACTATAACCAGTACATGTTACGGTATAAACAAACGCATTACGTCTATATCCCCATATCTTTTGTTATCATTAATTTTGCATCTTTGCTATCATCGATATAGGCATTTACTGCATCCGAACGCCACCTTCCGTGCCGTTTCAACATTCTAATATCTTTACCTTTATTTGCACTTGCAGTTACGCCCCCTGACCTTAACGAATGTAAGCTTAAATTAGCCCCCGGAGGAGCAAATTCTTTTAGCCTAGCACAAACAACCTCCCTAGCTCGGGTATAACTCAAACTTTTAACTTTGGATATTAATTTCTTCTTCCCTTTTGTGCAAGTGAGGGGCTTAAAAAGAAAATCTTCAGAAGTGTTAATAATATTAGTCAAACTCATGTACCGTTCTAGCCAAGTACAAGGACACGAAATTGTACCCGTTCGACTAATACTTACAGAATCACCCTTTCGAAATTGATCGGTTTTAGATTTCCGTATCTTTAACGTCATGTGATCAGACTCAAATTTAACGTCAGAAAAACGAATGTTCTGTATCTCGTTGAAACGTAGATATCCTGCAAAACTAACCAGTGCCATAGTAATATCTCGAACTTCAGTCAAGTCCTGAGAATGTTTGTAATTTTCACACATTTTCACTAATGTTTCGGAATCAACTGGGTCTTTCCGTGACACAGGCTTCGAATGTTTACGTCGGATTCCGTCCAACACAATCCCAATGAAACGATTTTCTGTCGGAGAGGATAAGTTACAGCAGTCATGCATCCATTTAATCCCATAAACTGCAGACTCGACCACACTTACACTGTTTGTGCTGTCCGCTAAATGCACCAAGTATAACCCTAATTCACAAGCCGTAGCCGGTAAAACAGCATATCCTCTAGTTAAAGCAAAAGCTTTCCATTTCTGAAAAGCTGAACTATATTTCACTGTTGTAGCCTCAGCCTTGGTATGTACAACATAATCGGTCATCTTGGCCACCAGGTCCGCAGTTGTTTCATCATGTTTTGCCCGGTCTTGCAGTTCTTCCCAAACACTCCCCGGATACTTCACACCTGAAGAACAGAAATAAAACGTTCAAGTTACAGGCAGATTTCACAGTAACCTAAATATGCGGTGCAAAATCCCCTTTGCACCCGTCTGAGTCGTACTCTGCCACAGTCAACCCTCAGTGCTAATAACCTGAATGTTAAATGTATACCCGAAAACATAACATTTCGAGGATTACCTGAAACAATCACCGACCCATCGTTTGGTAATTCGACCCATTCTAATATGGACTCATGGAAATGTATTCCATCGGGGCAAATAAACGGCCAGTACGGGGCTGAAGGCCAAAGCGGTACAATCAGAGTTGCCGTCAAGTTTCTACTGGTTACAAACTTCCATATGTTCAAAATAAGATGTGGAGGAGGAACCACCCAGTTGTTGTCATTTGACCAGTTTTGTGCAAAAGCATCCACCCCATCAGTACCCACTACAAAAAACAAGCTATTGAAGCGAGTACACTTTGCATTATACTCATTAGAAAACCTATCAACGGTATGTGGACCCCACTTCAAATCCAACATCTGGAAACATCCATCAGAAATGGACCAATCATTAAAATCAACAAACTTGCTTAGCTCGTCAGCTTGCTGATTTTGCTCTCTTGGTATCCACTGCACATCCAAGGAAATATTATTAACCGTACACTTATTGTACACATCAACCGCTATAGTCTGTAACTTCTCTTTCTTACTACCCTTCTCTACTATTCTGGGCACATTCTGGTTATCCGTAAACCACTTTACAGACTGTCCCTTGAGCTCACTTCCCAGAGTCTCAAGCATTCTAGCCACACACTTCAGTTCCCTCCACGTGGAACTCTCAATGGCTTCCATGTCCGTCCAATCGCCATGAACGGCCAAACCGTTATGTTCAACAACATAACCACCATACCCTGTACCTGAAGCATCAGAATACACCATTACATCACTGTACTTAACTTGCCCCCAAGTCTGACCCTGCAAATCATCAACATTATCCAGCCAAAATTTCAGCTCTTTCACAGCATCGAGATTCACAGAAACTTTCGAAAACCAATTTTTTCGGTTCTCGACACAATACTGCAAATTACGAGACTGAAGTTGTGTGATGTTACCACAACATTCTTGAAGTGAAATCACTTGGCCTACTATAGAAGCAATCAACTTCACCGACACCTCTCTGGTATTTTGCAAAGTTTGCAAAACTGCAGCTAGATAACGCTTTAACTTTGTTATTCTTGCTTCTTTGGCAAACAACCTAGCCTGCTCACAGTTAAACCAATAACCCAGCCATATCTGCTGCATGGAAGGTTCCCAACATGACTTGCATTCACTAGGAATGAATCCAGCCTCTATCAACTCGGCACGTACAAATGCACTATTATTTGCAGCAACATCCTTTCGACTTGCTCCCCCCATTCCATCATCTAAATAAAGCAGTATCTTTATACCCTTGCCTCTCCATCTTTTCACTAAAACTCGGCACAGTTTAGTAAATACAAATGGAGCTGTACAGATTCCAAAAGGTAACACATTAAACACAAAATATTTACGTTTTCCCTCAAAGGTCCAGGAAAATCCTAAGTATGTTCTGTGTCCTTCAAAAATTTCCAGGTGATGATAAGCCGACTTAATATCAAAAGTAAACAAATAGTCGCCTTTGTTAAACATCGTTTTGGCAGTTTTAACACCTTCCATAGAGAATTTCTGTTTAAATAAACACTGGTTAATATGTCTAGCGTCTAAAATCAAACGCTTCTTCCCTGAAGAATTAACATCTACTGTCAGTGGATTCACAACCACCGGACACTCATTCACCTCGGACACACAGCCCAAACCACATAGTTTTTTAATTTCCTCTGCCACAAATTCTGAATTTTCTAAAGCAGATTTGTTATTTTTTAATTCCACACTTTCCGGTGTTTCTAAAAATGGGAGAACATAACCTTTGTTGATAATGTTCATGACAAGAGGAGGAGCTTCAATCTTTTCCCAAAAAGAAACACATTGCTTCAATCGACCCACCGGGCTTTGCCCCGCCCATAAATCATCACAAGATGTCAACCCAGTTTCCTCTGCACTGTCTTCTACTGACGTCATATCTGAATACATTAACCCCGAAACACCATTCGTGCAAACCACCTCATCTACTCCCCCCACCCCATTGGTGGAAATTGATGTTGGTCCACATGCACCACTCATGATTTCAACACCTTGTAACATTGTTGCATTTAGAGATGGAATTTTCCTATGACCTTTTTCTATTGTCAAACTGTTAAGTACATCAGCCCTATCTTCTTTCGTGAATGAAAATCTTTCTTCAATCTTACATTTCTCAGGTAAAATTACCTCCGAATCAATAAAACAACAATCAAACTGTGTACTTATCTGATCAAAAGTCTGCCGCCCAGTGCCAAACCTTTCAGGACATTCATCTCTCCAATGGCCCGGCTTAGAACAATTCCAACAAATACCACCACGTGGCTTAGGCACAGGAACTTGACTTTGACCCCCTAATCCAAAAGGTTTCCTATTAAACTTGATATCCGTTGATCCAGTCGCTGCTGGTCTTCCACTCTGTCTCCTGTTGT
This sequence comes from Hanleya hanleyi, assembly GCA_036873755.1. NCBI lineage: Eukaryota > Metazoa > Mollusca > Polyplacophora > Lepidopleurida > Hanleyidae > Hanleya > Hanleya hanleyi. The sequence continues at coordinate 16,941 of JAVTVY010051693.1, read as the reverse complement.
ACGGTTTCTTGCTTCGTCTCTGTCTTGCTCTTGTTTCTGCCTTAATAATCCTTTTTTCATCCTCACTGTCCGAAGCCAGCTCATGTTGAACATACTCGTTTACAGTTGCCCATCCAAACTCCGATTTATCAGCTAATTTGATGAGCTTCTGTCTTTCGGTAATAACATCCATACCTTCCTTCAGAGCCGTTCTGGCTTTCTCCAACTTGTCCCCACTGGGTCGTTTTCCATCCGTAACTTGTAGGCATTCGTATGCTGTATCTAAGGAATCTTCCATCTTCAAATTAACTTTGTATTGTTCTTCATTTGAACGTTTCTTGAATTTTGGCATATTCTCCACGAGTCGCATTTTCTTAATATCCGAAACCGTAGAACTTTTCATCTCTTCTTGATTCATCAACAACTCCTCTTTCATGCTATTGAATTTAGCAGAAACCAAATCAGACATCTTTTCGAGCACTACATCTGTCATAGAAGACACTTGAGCTTTCACTACGGTTTCCATGTTCAAAGGTACAGAATGTTCTTCGCGCACTTCGCTTTCCATGTTGTTGCAAAACAAATCTCGAACGAGAAAAAAGAAAACTGTTGTGCAGACGCCGAAAGCACCGACTAGAATGGCAGGCCACATGTCCCGCGTCCCCCTCTGGGACATGAACAGCCAATCATATCAACTTCAATTGACACACCTCCCGCACAACCAATGAACGTTGACAGACACGCCCCTTGGCGGTCAACAAGTACTCAAACCACGTGTAGACATAAGTTTCTGCCTATTCGCTTGAAACGTCAGAAACTACATTTCTCTCTCGTCGACTTTATGACAAAAGAGATGATTACAATTTCGACATCGTAAACTATCCCTTTCTGGATAGTAATATTCCAGTGGGACCTGCATATGGCGTATACATATCTCGCTTAGTAGCATTTGCTAGATCCTGTGTTAAATGTGATGATTTTAACCAACGTCACAAAACACTGTTGCAGAAACTTATAAAACAGGGCTATTCCACCAAGCGCCTCCACTCAAAGTTTCTCAAATTTGGCGATACATATCGCATGCTGATAGCAAAATACGAACGTAGCGTCCAAGATCTATGGGGCTACGTTTCGTAACATGTGTCTAATTCCGCTTAACCCGGGGCTAGGGGCCGTATGAGCCCATGTACTTCAAGATCCTCATGGTACTCATATGAACAGTCACAATCAAAGCGTGACTGAGATACATCATTTTTAAGATGACGACTCTATAACGAATATTGTGGATTAAGAATACTGATCAGCGATACGGATTTGATATTTTGGAACATCATGATGTCTTGCCGGCATCATTGAAAATTGTTGACCGCTTCTCTCTTGCAGGAAACAAGCCTATGTTTATGTATACTTTTGTCTTTTGAATTTGGTGCTAATACTGTTATATGGAAATGGAATAGGTCTTTGGATTATGGACGCGGATATTCTCTAATGGACGACGGCTGGATTATGAATGACGGACTAGACGCTTGTAATTACAATCTCCCGATTTACAGAGACAGACCGGTACCAAAAGAGAACGATCCTCAAAGCAAGGTGAATAGAACGGAAGGACTGTTACAGAACCATTCAATACACTTCTGATGGGATAACACTATTCCAGTATGATCAAGTTTGTGCCCTTGGAACAAGCATGCAATTTAAAACACAAACGATTTAGCTATGGAAGCAATTAAACACAACATATAAAGGTGGTGGAAAAAGATGCTGGCGCACTGACAAGTCATATAACCCACATCTCAATATTCTGACTGCATATCTAAAACATCATAAGAACAAAAAATGGTCCGAGCGATGATTTTTATCTCAGCCACGCTTTTAATGTGACTGTTCATGCAGGCATCTTTAATGGCGTGACCACACGGTCTCTAGCACCGGCTTGAACGGTATTATTCCAGTGGGACCTGCATATGGCGTATACATATCTCGCTTAGTAGCATTTGCTAGATCCTGTGTTAAATGTGATGATTTTAATCAACGTCACAAAACATTGTTGCAGAAACTGTTGGGCTATTCCACCAAGCGCCTCCACTCAAAGTTTCTCAAATTTGGCGATACATATCGCATGCTGATAGCAAAGTACGAACGTAGCGTGCAAGATCTATGGCGCTACGTTTAGTAACTTGTGCCTAATTCCGCTTAACCCGGGGCTAGGGGCCGTATGAACACATGTACTTCAATATCCTCATGGTGCTCATATGAACAGTCACAATCAAAGCGTGACTGAGATACATCTTTTTTGGATAACGACTCTAAAACGAATATTACGGATTAAGAATACTGATCAGCGATACGGATTTGATATTTTTGGAACATCATGATGTCTTGCCGGCATCATTGAAAACTGTTGACCGCTTCTCTCTTGCAGGAAACAAGCCTATGTTTATGTATACTATGATTGTCTTTTTGAATTTGGTGCTAATACTGTTATATGGAAAATGGAATAGGTCTTCGGGTTATGGACGCGGATATTCTCTAATGGACGACGGCTGGATTATGAATGACGGACTAGACGCTTGTAATTACATCCAGCAGCTACTTGCCAGCTCCCCGATGGCCTTGCGACAGTTAGTGTCACCAGAAGGGTCATCGTTCATATGTCGTTACCCAAATTGTTTTTTGCGTCACCATTACCAAAAAAAGAATGTTTTCTGCGTTCATTATGTAAATATAATGTAATGTATAAAGGATAATGTAAACTTACAGTTATCCCAGCCAAAACAATAAAAAATAGGTCTGTGGAAAACTTTTAGCTGTTAACTCTGATTACCATGGTTACAGAATGACCAGAGAAGAAACAGCTCCTCCAGTTAGATAGGATAGGGAAATTCCCTTTTCATTCATCACCAACATGAGAAAAATGAAAAAATGAAAGTAACTGATGTGAATATATCTTGAAGCCGCGCAGGCATCTTGAAAACGGTTGCTGGCATGCATGCAGCGATATAGTTTGTGCGTAATCATAGTTTTGTTTGATGACTCCTGCATTTGGTGCTCAGAGGGTCATTCAAGTATGATCGTTCGATCACGGATTTTCTGATGGACAGTGGCTGCCTTATCAATATCGCAACCGACATCTTGAATTACAACACAAGTCGACAGGTTCTTCCCCAGTCTCGAAAATGGAAGCAAGGAAGATTGATTATGATGGAACTCGACTCTACAGCATATAGACATCCACCGTCTGGCCATACCGGGAAGGTGGTCTGAACGACGGTCAACAAGGCTTCCATATACATGACAAAATAATCCACGGGTTTTCTTCCGTAAAACTGGATTAACTACCGATAACAGGCATGCCGATCCCTTTAAAATTTAAAATAATATAACATATCGCCACTAGCGAGCTCATCAGACGGAATCATTGTGGACAGTGTCCTTCCCGGACCCCTGAGATCTCCAGGTGAACTAGCAGATTGAGGCTTTGTAAAATGACAAGGACCCTCGATCTCGACAACGAACATGTTTGTCTGGGTTCAAGGCTATTTTGAGCTCCTTCCATTCTCTGTTAATGTCAAATATAGTGTCAGTCCTCATCATGCTGCTTTTCCAACAGGGACTGTCTATTATTAAGCAATGTCAAGCCGGGACATTGACCTGGGCAATTTACTGCCGCTAAGTGATTTCGGTCTGCTTCTTGATGGAACTTGGTCCTTTGCAGAGATTGGAATAATGTATCCATTATATTTGCAGGTTGGTATATGGGTTGGTATCTGTCGTGTACCGATTTAGAATAGCACCATGAAACTATTTTGTTAACGGCTCTGAATTTTAATGAAATAATACGCGATAGTTGTATAAGGATTTTAAGACAGTATGCTGTATTTACTAACGATAAATTATAATATTTGGATATAAAACATAACATTACCTGTCGTAGACTGGATCATGGATAACTAGTGCATTGTACCCGCAGGGTGATTGGGTTACCTCCCCCCAAACACCTTTCTCTCGCCCCCCCCCCCCAGGACTGCGCCATTTCAAAATCATATCCCTACTCAATGACACGAACGCACTCAAGTCTTTTTAAATAGTATTACCTAGTGGTACGCACAGATACACGGCTCCTTTAATAGTATAGGTCACGGTTACGGGTTTTATTCGTGTACGGACAGGTGCCATATTGCGTAATGACAACTCTTGGACGCTGTTTGAAGTGCGGTTTGAAGTCTGACTTTATTCATCCTTTAGCGTAACAGGTGTACAACCTGTAAGACAAATACAGAGCATCGTGAAGACGCTAAGTCACTTCAACAACAAGAGCGTCAATTCAATTTACACATGCTTTATGAGACAACGGACTCTATAGAGACGCTATCAACGTTATTCGTAAACGACGTATATATGCTTACTTTATACAAATGTACGGGAAGAACATTATAGTAAATATACGAGCCAATACATGGTAGAGAATAGCAAACCACCTACCTGTAAGACAAATACAGAGCATCGTAAAGACGCTATAAAGTCACTTCAACAACAAGAGCGTGAAGTGGTCCGAGGCAGGGGATTTATATATAATCTCGACCAACGATTTACACAAAAAGAATCAAGGTTGCCAGCAGAACCCTATTCGTATGTTAAATCGGAATAATTTACGTGATCACCTCAGCGTATAGCTCCAGTATGCAAATATTGTGATCCATGACGCCGTAAATAACGGTGTTCAGATAACACTTTCAACACGGTACACAGTAGCCTTCATGTAACACGAACGTCGCGAAACCGAACAAAGGGGAAATTATGGACATTCCAATCAGCACAACCAATTACCGGTGCACACGAAAATGATAATTTCGGATCAGAATTTACCATCTGTGACATATAGATGAATCTGATGTTCTTATAACAATTTATTAAAGAAATAACTAAAAAACGAAATATTTCTTCTATAAACAGTCACGAAGAGTTTATGTACGTATTATAAATGCCGGGATAAGTTTGTGCTGAGGTGAATCTAGCCTGTTTGCAAAGGTAATCTCGCCATCTATATTTGCAATGGTATGAAAATTGCCTGACCATTAACAATATTTGCTATTTCACCGACGATCATTTCATAATCAAGCCAATCTTATAGAAACACGTGCGTGCGCTGGAAAATGGGTCACGTTCTGTATATGTCCAAAACAAATCTTTTAAACTCGGGTAACAGGATTACCGTCCTTAACAGGAAGTAGATAATCCACTACAGTTCCTCCGCAATGAGATTACCCCGGCTATGGAATCACAAGGAGGTTATAACCGACCAGAACCGTTACAATACAAATCCGATTTATTGCTAACATATAGCAGGGCCGCAGCCGAAATATGTTGTCTAGACGCGATAAAACTAATCTTGCTTTAGTTTCACAATAATCGTTTTGAGACGTGAATGACGTGAAAATCCTCAGAAAAGGCAAATACAGGCGTCATAACCAAAACTCAGTAGCCAGCCATCTTCCAAGAAGACGCGACTATCGCCAAATCCACGAACGCTTAATATATATAAAAAACATAAACACAACAGAGAAGCTGTCAGATACATGTATTTCCGATAAAGTAAAAGTTTAATTTTCACATTTATTTCAACGGTTTTTTGCTCTTAGAAAATAGTTTAATAAAAAAGTAGCGACTGTTTAGCCTGGCTAATTTCGTATAGAATTTTCAAATAACGCATGGTGATGATAAACCTTTCGTGCCCAAAAGTTTTCTGAAAAAATAAAAACTAATTCACATTACAATAACTTCAAAACTGAGCAAAATTGTTCAGAAAAAATGAGGGACATCATTGTGGACTGTAATGTGTATATTCAGCTCCTCAAACAATGACTTTACCGGGTGAAAAATTGGAAAAGTTAATAACCTGTATGCATGTTCCATCTATGTCAAAACAATATGTCCGAAATCAAGAAAAAACTAAAATTATCTGTAATTATTACACACTACATCTAAAGATCAAGCGTTTTTGTAATCACTTTTGAACTAAATACTTTGACAAAGTGAAGAAAAGTCGTTTAAAAGGTTTGTTTTCGTGATGAAAAAATGTCACTTACCCATTTAGAAATAAAATGGGCATGGAAGCAACAAAGATACCTTGATATTGTGGGCCGTCTATTCCAATGCCCTATAAAAATCGACGGCCAAATTTTAATAAATGCATATAACAACAGTAGCACGACCAAATGGCCCAAGGCGAAAACTATTCGACATAAACTGTTGGAAATCTTGATACTGCTTGATACTGAGGGCCGTCTATCCCATTGTCCTGCAAATACTTCATGGCCATCAAACAATATGGATTCGGCTAATTCTTTGTTGATCCAAAATGCCGAACTATTTATTTATCTAATCACCTATTATTATATTTGTCTTAATATTTAGTTTCTTATTAATTTATTTAATCATATACATAATTATTTATTGCTATTGACCAGATGTGACTGAGAGAACGAGGGTACATGTCCGCGGAATGTCACAAAATTTTACACACAATTTTAGCCACTCTCTGAGGATGAAGACAGTTGTCTTTGAAAGCTAAGAGAATACACTATGTATCATATTGCAGTAGTCGCTTTATTTATTTTGAGTTTAGTTAAACCGCTCCACACTGGGATTTTAAAACAAAAACAACAACAGAAAATAGGAAACTCTACAAATTTTGTGATACAGACAGAATACACTGAAGACCACAGATGTTTCAGACCTGAAACGACATACGGATGACGATAATAAGAATAAAACAGCGCCCTAAGTGCCTAAGTGACACCCTATTCCCGGGAAGAGAACGTCCACAAACAGAATACTTAACCATGAACAGGACCAATGATTTGCCAAATGTCGCTGCTGCTCGTTTGTTATACTTTATTACCGATCAAAGTGACAGCAATGACAAGCGAAATCGATGAAGGAATTATTGACGAGGACAACGACTGTCCACTAAATGTCGGATTTGTCGCCTATATTGAGATGTAACATGGTAGTATGATGAGAGTCTGTAACAAATGTTAAGATCAGGAGGCTGAACACTATATCATATGTCAGCCCTCTTAACCCAAATACTAGCGAGGTGGCAGGAGATCTATCAATTACCTCGCAGTTACGCCGTGTATTAACAAAGGAGGGTCCCAGTCCATGTAGAATCGGCCATACACGATTAACTCACGAACATTTACTAAAAAAAAGCCGGTCCCATGGTGTATTCCATGCCATGAAGATTTCACGGTGAAACATATTCTTATCGAATGCATAGATTTTAAGATTGTAAGAAATGCTTTTTATCGAGCGGCAGAAGATCTTTTCAGTCGGGTGAGGGAGGACTGCATCTTGGGATATTTGAGAGAAATCGGTTTGTTACATAAGTTTTAATGTGTTTATGTTCTAATGCGTTGGATTACTAAGTTATTAACTTGAATACTTAGAATTTTGTTTGATCGTCGCTATATAGCTGAATATTGCTGAACGCGACATTGAACCTTAACTCTCTCTCTCTCTCAGTCTACTTGATTAAAACACAGTTAATACATAATACGAAGAACTCGAATGAAATATTTATACGTTGAATGAGGTGAAATGAAATTGTCTGAATCAACTTACTACTTGCATGTATCTAGTCATATAAGATCTTTGAATGTTCACCTAAATAAAAGCAATGATACATATTTGACATGCAAATCACTAAACGGATATCAAAGTCCCATACCTATTCGAATTTGACATTTAATAAGTAACAATTTGCACCAAAAAAAAACTGGGAAACACATCAGAAATTAGTTTTACGGACAAAGAAGTAACGAGAAGTCGCCAAGAGGAGAAACAAAAGTGGGTTTATATAGGCAATTTGACACGTTGGTAACAGTTGAAAATATTTATAGTTTCTGCTCACATTGACTAGGCTTGATTGTACTCAACCCATGTTTATAGAGCTGTGCATGTGGGCCACTTTGCACAAAACAATCCTAATTACAAGCGTCTGGTCCGTCAGTCATAATTCAGACGTCGTCCATTAGAGAATATCCGCGTCCATAATCCAAAAACCTTTTCCATATTCCATATAACAGTATTAGCACCAAATTCAAAAAGACAATCATAGTATACATAAACATATGCTTGTTTCCTGCAAGAGAGAAGCGGTCAACAGTTTTGATTGATGGCGGCAAGACATCATGATGTTCCAAAATTATCAAATCCGTATCGCTGATCAGTATTCTTAATCCATAATATTCGTTGTAAAGTCGTCATCTAAAGAATGATGTATCTCAGTCACGCTTTGATTGTGGCTGTTCATATGAGGATCTTGAAGTACATGCGCTCATACGGCCCCTAGCCCCGGGTTAAGCGGAATTAGACACAAGTCACGAAACGTAACGCCATAGATCTTGCACGCTACGCTCGTATTTTGCTATCAGCATGCGATATATGTATCGCCAAATTTGAGAAACTTTCAGTGGAGGCGCTTGGTGGTGTAGCCCTGTTTCATATGCAGGTCCCACTGGAATATTACTGTCCAGAAAGGGATAGTTTACGATGTCGAAATCGTAATCATCTCTTTTGTCATACAGTCGACGAGAGAGAAGGCCCGCTTCATTTTTATAGAGATATAGATCTAAATACGATTTGGCTGTAGGGTTATCTGTAGTTTCCTTCAAATCCAGTGAAGGTGGATATATATCCTTCACTGCGGCATTTATATAGCGATTATCCACAGCGAGAAGATCGTCTATATAGCGTTTGGTAAATGAGAAGGAACGGGCTTTGAATGGATCGGTTTTTGAAAGCGCCTGCATATAGTCATATTCATAAGAGAACAGATATAGGTCAGCCAATAGGGGTGCACAGTTAGTACCCATTGGAATACCTATATGCTGTTGATATATTGTGTTGCCAAATTTCACATAGATATTTTTAATGAGAAATTCAAGCAACTCTATAAACACAGAAACATCCCATGAATGAAATCTCTTGTATGTAGTAGAGCTAAAGAATGCTTTATGGCTTCTGACATTAATATATCTACGATCAGTTTTCTTGAACACAGATACTATTAATGAACTTAGACGGCCAATAAGGTCCTGATGAGGGATTGTAGTATAGAGAGTCGAGAAATCCCATGTGGATACATGTCTATACGGTATGTGACCTTTAGCATCAAGTTCTTCCGTAAGATATTTTGAGTTTTTCAATATCCACATACATTCAACGTCAGAGTTTTTAGAAATAGTGGCGCAATACCTTTCCCAAAATGCTTTTACCTCCTGAAGGGCCATCGTCAACAGGGTTGAAAGAAGCTTGGTGGTGCAACTTCTAGAACCAGCTATGAATCTAGCTTTGTATGGTGATTTATGCATTTTGGGAGTCCAGTATACTTTTGGTATTCATCCCAAACTCTGACCCGCGTGCTCATAGCAGAGTTTGTCGTTTTACAGAGCGATCCTAGCTTAAAACCATCCTAATTTGTTGCTTAAACATGGATTGGAGCAATATGCGAGAGGTGAAAGAAATTAAGACCTCTGGGGACTAAAAAAAAACAGCCATATGACTCCGCAAGAAAACCTTCTTCGGCCCCTGACGTTCAGACCCGAGAATACGGGGGGATTCTCGGACGTAGCCTTAGTATCTCAGCCGCGCTTTTATTGCAGCTGTTCATGTGGTGACTATAATTCCGCTCAAGCCGAGGCTAGGGGCTTTGTGGATAAAAATCAGATACGCTAGCTCGGGAGCTGTGATGACAGATCACCTCAAACCGAGTGAGTGAGTGTGTAGTAGGGTTTAACGTCGTTTTCAACCTTGTTTCAGTCATATCACGACGGTGCCTATATGGGCCAGAACACGAGAGTGTTCACAGTTCCTATTACCCTGGACACTGATCAGCCCAGCCAGTACAGCACCCGTTCACCCACTGAAGTATTGACCGAGCTTAACGTTGCTTAACTTCGGTGATCTGACGAGAACCGGCGTGTCCAACGCTATAAGCCGTACCGATAACTCAGCTGACGTAAATGGATGAACATCGAGTACGTCTGATGGAGTAAACGCCTCAACATGGGGTGAATTTGGTAAAAGTAAGAATTCCCAGAAAAACTAACCTGGAATGCCCGATTTCGTACGGCTTAAACTTCCCACCAAAACAATAAACCTACAAATATTTGTCGAATGACATGTACAGAGGGCCTCGGCGACTAAGAGTTCACCAGCAGAATCCTACCGTATACAGATAATAAATTGGAGCGACATGCAAGAGGTGGGTAAAATTGAAGACGTCTGGTGACTAGAAAGCAACCATATGACTCAGCAGGAAAGCCTTCCCCGGCACCTCACATTCAGAGACATTACCCGCAGATTGAGGTTTAGATGATATACACTGGTACATTCATATTAATAGAATTCATGGAATGGTCGCAGTAGAGTGATCGATATCTTGTGGAAAGTCATTTTCTGATGAATTCTTGGTTTGAACAGAGGCACAGCGTCTCTCAATTGATGTTAAAATTGACCATTAGTTTCAGTGAGGATAGTCATGATAGACAAGAACTCTCGTGAGATACTTACGTGTCGACTTCAAAGATCTGCAAGACTAACAACGGCAAGCTACAAATCAATCTCATTTTTTCCCCCTCAGTCTTATACTTAGTCTTATTACCGCTTCTTTCTTGCAGGCAACTAGCCTATGTTTATGTATACTATGATTGTCTTTTTTAATTTGGTGCTAATGCTGGAATATGGAATAGGTTTTTGGATTTTGGACTCGGATATTCTTAAATGGACGACGGCTGAATTATAAATGACGGACCATACGCTTGTAATTAGCTAGATAGTACTAGTTTACTCGCTGGCATTGTTGTAATTCTATCTTTAGTTTGTTGTTGTTTTTTGCAACCAAGGCTGAGATAAATCCCGGTAACGCACACAGGTTATTCCAGTATGTGTAAATTCTTCTTGCATAGTGGTGTATTTGTTTGGATGACGTATCGATGTAACCGAATACCTCTTGCAGCCATGTATTTGGCGAGTAAATAATCACAAAGTGGTCATGATAGAACGTCAACCCACGTCTCCTACGATACAACCACTTTGAAGCGCTCTACGTTGCATATTTACCTGCTCGGAACACGTATCCACGTGCTTCTCGAGTGTGCTGGAGATAACCACTTTTCATCCATAAGGTGAATATTTATCGGGCGCGTTTAAGTTCTCCACCAAACGTATCAACGCTAAAATTTATCTGTTTACATTACGCTTAGACGAATCACAATTATAGGTCCCCGATATGTATTTGTGTGTGTCAATGCATCTAGACAGCTTCGTGGAAATAGGCTTGCGCTTATGGAAGCGGCAACCCGATCGTCGACTGCCTGTGAGTAAAGAATATACTATTCAGTGATTCGAGTGTGCTTTCCATTGGATTTCGTTATCACGTATTATGAGAAAATATTTTAGATTATCACGAAAATGCCTATTTAATTTCAGATCTGAAACCTGTATTTGCGTTTCACGTCTTCGTTTTATCTTCGCTGCCTCCCATGTACTTGCTCTGAAACAACATTTTACTTGATTATCATGGTTATTGTTCTGTTATAGTATTCATCATGCTCCCTCTACACATCTTGGGTGTTTACTTGCAAAAGAAGCCACATTGACATGAACATAAAACTAACATAATGGAGTTGTTGTTTGAGCGGTAAAAAGTTGTTAAATTACATTAAACATCAAACATTACATTACAAGAACTCTGCTTCGTGGCGTTTCTGTTATGTTAATTACTTGGTCCCTTTTTCTTCGTAACATTGATCACCATTAACAAATAATCTTTCAACTTCAGCACAACATCAAATAACTTGCCTAAAACTCGTTTTACAATTTCCCGTACACTTCTGATCCCGCCCTGATCCCACTCTATCACCCTAATCTTGATCCAGATCTTGTGTTACGTCACTTCCTATGATGATATCACTTCCGGTGATGATGTCACTGATCCTGATTCCTAACGGTATAATGATAATGTGGCTTGAAGCGCTTGAATTTACAGTACGTACGCCCCATGAACATCGTGATATTCATGGTGTTCATATGACCAATCACAATTAAGAGGAAGCCTAGAAACAATATACTCTAGATAATGACTGTAAAATTGCTTTTCGACGATAGGGAGAGTGAGAGAGAAAATTAAGGTTTAAAACAAGTCAACAATCCAGAAGTATTCAACACAACACTCCAAAAGACATACACATACATTAAAATTTATGCAACACACCGATTTCTTTCAAATAACCTATATGCGCTATATGGGATTCCAACAGGATCAATCTCATTATCTAGGGCTTAGCCATTCCATCAGGTTCAGTATTTCCTTTGATTCCAAAGTGGCTAGGCAACCAACAAAACACAACATCAATCTGTTTATGAAATCTTCGATCATATAATTGTAGAATGTTCAAAATGGTGGGGTGAGTTGAAGTTCCACTCTCGTTCGCTTGAAGGCATGAAAATGAATCTGAGAATATGACATATTTTTCTCCTATAGTAGATCCAATATCCTCTAAAGCTAAAAATAGAGCTTTGGCTTCGGCACACACTAGTCTCTCAACATCTTCAGAACCATCTGTATAAATAACTTGTGATTTGTATTTTTCTCTCAATAGACCAAATTCTTGTGTCTTGTCTTTTTATATTTCGTCATTGTAATATCTACTTCTGGTTGGCTAACTGCCATGGTGAAACTGGTAAGAGTTTGTTATGTAAACTTTGACTAAGCTTATACTAGCTGATACAATGTGTGGTTTCATACGAATTTCAATAGGTGGAATATTAGAGGGTCTCTTTGAATACAAATTTACGTATTTCCCATACAGACAACATATTTAAATTCCCACAATTCAGACCCTTATTAATAACGAACGGTCCAGACCGGATGGAACATCGTTAAACTTAATTTTCTGCTCTATAGATTTGGTAATCTCATTGGGGACAAACTGTAGGGGATTATGAACTTCCTGTAATGGACGGTACTCTTATTACCTGAACTTAAAAGGTTTTCTATGGACTAATGCAGAACTTGTGACACATTGTCACACATACGAAGTAATGTAATCATTGAATCCTGAAAATGGTTAAAAAATAAACCGAAATATGGAGTCAAAACATGGGACATAACATAAATTTATGAGTGAAAATCACAGTATCAGTTATTGTAAATTTGCCTCAACTCTACAATATTCGGCGACGGGATAGCAAATATTGCTGATTCAACACGACAAAATTCATGGAAATGTTCGTACATACCTATACCGTCTTCGTGAATTTTGATAGAAAAATTACTTGAAAATATATATATTTCCATATATTAAAATTTAGCATACATGTAATATGTAGATACAGCCTCTCGTCACTTAATCATTATACAATGGTAACGTATTAAAAACATGTGCGATTACCCAAAAAATAGCACTGTACCCAATTCGTGCCAGACAGATGCCTACTTTACTAATGACCTGCCAATAAATCTATGTTTAAGACCGGAGATCCATCACGAAGCAATCACACTGTATCACGCGTACGGTTGCAGTATCTTGCCGAGATCAATGTCTCGGCTTGGCTTTGCTTACTAACAGACTTATCACCACTGGTAAAGCAGCATGATCGAAATTGGTTCTATGTTCGACATTAACAGAGCAGGTGAAAAATAGTCTGGGGCACAGACAAACAATTACGTCGTCGGGATCGACGTCCCTTGAGGATCCTTACCGGCACGGCCTATCTCCATAAATTAGATAGATTTGATTTCCCAGGCTTCACATAACAAAATCACCTCCAAATTGAACATTGGAAGGATAATCGTAATTATGTAATGAAATTAACTGACAATATGAGCAAAACATAACGTATATATTGCCCCATGTTCAGCAAAAGACTGCTGTAATCGGAATGAGTTATATCTCACCATGTCCCAAATTAATTAATTTTATTTGCATTTTGAGAAACATCCGCTATTTTGTTCAAATCTTTGTCTAATCATCTCTTTGCATTAAAAATATATACACCAATGGACGGCTGTCATTTAAGCCATATTACTAGACAAAATATTTGTATAACAGATTGTTTTTCTGTGCACAACGAAGGCAAACGCACGCTTTGACAGATTTGTCTCAAAATAGATTTAGGGTGGTTATAGTAGTATTCCTTACATATACTGTATTGTTTCATGCCATTACCCAGTAAGGCCCAAACATGTTAACGCACATGATATATTTCCCACGCCATCTCTACATAGAATGTGTGATTACAACTATTTAATTACATGACGTTCGGAAAACAATCGCTTCGGGTAATTGACGTTTATTGTTAGTGTCCCTGAGTGCATCATGATAGTCATCCCTTCATAGCTCACTTTATTTGCATAATTAAGTTAGTTAAGCGACTCGATATTTCCTGCTATTTCCAGGTTGCACAGTACCCCGATAGCATTCAGCTACATGTAGTTGATAGCTTATTTTATGTGTTTTGTTTCGCCGAATATTTATTGTGCTGTGGTTCAATGAGCTTTGTCGGGTTTGAATAATTATACACCGCATACTTTTATTCATTTGACCGATCGCCGCAAATGTACTCTGATTTTTTATAGATCTAAATAATCCAGCTTAGCCGCGAGATCTATCATAAGAATAAGCAACCGTGAGCCATAACTTTACCAATCACTTACACCACCTTATACGCTTGAAGCTTTATTTACCCAAATCCATTTCTATCCGCCATCGCTATAGCCATGGTTCGTCTGACAGAGTCGTAATCTTATTTAAGGAACGGTGTATTTCATATACAAGCGTCTAGTCCGTCATTCAATATTCAGCCGTCGTCATACACATCTTATCATTCCTACGCTTTAGACGAAAATGGAAAAGCTACAGGCGGTTCTTCAATATTGGTTAAAATGGGTGTTTTACACAGTCCTGTTGATTTAGTGACAGCTTTACAAGCTGTAGCAGTTCGTATTACCTTGAAATCTGTTTTCACATTATGCACGGTGTACATACCTTCTTCTGGTAGTCTCCGGCTCAATGAACTTCAAGATCTTTACGATCAGCTCCCGAAACCTTGTTTAATGATGGGTGATTTTAACGGTCGTAATATCCTCTGCGATAATGAAGACAATTGTAAAGGTAAAATTTTCGAAAATTTTATATCAAATAATTCTTTGTGTATTTTTAATGATGGTTCTTATACACATTTGTCCTCGGCCCATGGAACCTATTCAGCATTGGATATCTCACTTTGCGACCTTCCTATTCTTGAAGAATTTGCTTGGTCTGTTCATGATGACCTTTGTGGAAGTGATCACTTTCCCACTGTCCTAAAAGCTGTTCATTCAGCTGATGACCCTCATTTCACAAGGTTTAATTTCAAGAAAGCAAACTGGCCTGAGTTTGAAAAGCTTTGTTCACAAAAACTACAATCAGTCTCCTTCGCTGATGTTTCAGATCCTATACAGCTATTCTCAGATATGTTGATAGAAATTGCCAACCAAACCATTCCCACATCTTCAGGAGTTGCACATATTAAGAAACCTTGGTTTAATGATGACTGTAAAGAAGCAAGAAAATGTAGGAAGAAGGCTGAACGATATTTCCGCCGACATCCTAATCCTGAAAATTTGAAAGATCTCAGAGTTGCAAGAGCTAAAGCTCGTAGAACCATGAAACAGAATAAACGTGATTCTTGGAGAAATTATGTTTCTAAGATAAATACTCATACTCCAATAGCAAAAGTTTGGAATATGATTCAAAGAATAAAAGGTAAAAGCTCCAAGTCCAGCGTTCATCATCTCAACGAAGGAAATCAGGTGATTACTGACAGAGTAGAAATTGCAGATAAATTAGGAGAAACAATTGCCAAAAACTCTTCATCAGAAAATTATGTACCTAAATTTCAAAGTTTCCAAAAAAGAGAAGAGAAAAATGAAATTAAATTCACCTCCGGTAACTATGAAGGCTATAACGCTTCGTTTACAATTGAAGAACTTCATGCTTCTCTTACGAAAGTTCATGATTCTGCTGCAGGCCCTGATAATATTCATTATCAGCTTTTGAAACATCTACCGGAATCATCTCTAGAAATCCTATTACGAATATTCAATAAACTTTGGTATAGAGAAGAATTTCCTCCGTCATGGCACACTGCCATAGTTATACGAGTACCAAAGCCTGGTCGTGACCATACAGACCCTGGTAATTATCGTCCGATTTCACTGACTAGTTGTGTCTGCAAAACAATGGAACGCATGATAAATGATCGCCTTGTTTGGTACCTGGAAACTGAAAAGAAACTTACTGATATTCAAGCTGGTTTCCGAAAAAATAGAAGTACCATTGATCATTTAGTCAGATTAGATTCGTTTGTTAAGAATGCTTTCGCCAAGAACGAACATGTGGTTTCTATCTTTTTGATTTAGAAAAAGCCTACGATACTACATGGAAATACGGGATTCTCAAAGATCTTCAAAAGATGGGATTAAAAGGTCGTTTACCCGTTTTTATTTCCAACTTTTTGAATGATAGACAATTCCAAATTCGTTTGGGTACAACTATGTCTGATCATTTTGATCAAGACCAGCGTGTCCCACAGGGCAGTATTTTGTCTACTACTCTGTTTAGTATCAAGATCAATAGCTTGGCTGCAGTTCTGAATAAATCAATTGATGGCTCACTTTTTGTAGACGATTTCAATATATCGTGTAGTGGGAAAAGTATGCACAATATTGAGAGAACATTACAACTTTGTCTAAACAGAATTCAGAAATGGTGTCTAGAAAATGGTTTCAAATTCTCCAGAACTAAGACAAATTGTATACACTTTTGCAGAAAATATTTCCAGCACGAAGATCCAGTACTTACCTTAGATGGAACTGAAATCAAAGTGGTAAAAGAGGTCAAATTTCTA
>JAVTVY010051692.1:0-26336 GCA_036873755.1 Hanleya hanleyi | reverse complement strand
AAGCCGATTCTCGAAGATCTGGATGTGACCGACGAAGATCTACTGCAGAAGGTGGTGGAAGTGATGTCAACAGAGACTGAGAGACAGAAAAAACTGGGTATGAGTAATCGTCAGAAACCCAGAGTGAACGTTGTATCCGAAGAGCGCCAGTCGCAAGAGGCGACGGCAGCAGCCGAACCAGAGGTTGCAACATCCAAGGCAAAGAAAGAGTTCCCCTGGTCTGCCGAAATGCGCGAGATTCGTTCCGATATAGCGAATCTAATGTGCCAGCCTCAAATTTTCTTTCCGGTGTGGTGAACAGATATAGAACTGTAGTTGGGCAACCGTTTCGTTGAATACATTGTAAATAGATTCAAGTAAAACTATAGTCTTGGGAAAATCATGTTAATGTGATGGAAGTGGAAACGTATATGCCATACCTCTGTTAAGATTGTGGTAAAGTTGAGTAATTGTTGGATGATTTTCTACTATTGGTGGCCCAGAGATGTAGCAGGTAGTCTACTAGGGGATGGGCTACAGCAATCTAGGTATGTGTAGTCCTAGCACAGTACAGAAAAGATTATTCTGAAAGTGGATGTGTGGGAGTAAGGAACTTCCCAAAGGCTAACCAATATTAGAAACTGTTTATATGCTAGTGAGTTTATACTCGTTTACTTGTCCTCAATTTGAGTAATAGTACTCTGCCAAATGGTTTAGATATACGGTCTGATCAACCGTGTGTATGATCCATTGCAATTGGATAGGGAATGTTCCCGTGAGGGCTGATGTTACTAGCATGCATAGTTTATCGGAGGTGTTATCCGTGTAGAACTTTTACCTGACTGGTTGTTTCCATGATTGTTGTTGTTGGCGATGCTCATGCGTATAGTCTTTGGACATTCGGGCTCATCCCAAGTGATGTTATGTGAAATGTCGGGGACGACATTTTGTTTCCGGGGGTGAATGTGAGGGGCTGTAACAGGGGCCCCCTTTTTAAAATTTGATAGTTTGGAAAGTCCGCTTCCGCTCCGGTCCGCATTTTGGGAGTTTTGACTGGCGCGCGTTGTTCTGTCGATGAAATTCAAACAACGCAGTTTGCTTGTTTTGTAAACAAGTTTATTTCTCCCATTTTGCAGGTATGTGTTATCAGATTTCTTCATGCTATACATCATTTTGTCGATAAATGTCTATAGAATTATGTTACGTAGTGGTTTTATGAAGGAAATGTGTTTCTAAGTTGTGTTGAGCAGTCGAAAGTCGACTGAGTTGGAAAGCGCATTTGTCCCGCTGTTTTAGCACTGTTGATGTGGGAATTTTCCTTGCATTGGCCACAGCCCCATGTAGTAGGATGAGCTATAGATTCACTGAAAACCTTATAAATATGTACCACAGAATTTATTTAAAAGGAATATCGTCTCCGTCATGCATTTTTGTATACTTAGAACGTAAACTGACGTCATGCCATATGGTAGCTGATAGCGGGGTCACAAAGTGTAAAAACAAGCATGGTAGAACACGTGACTTTCATAGGAATGTGCTTCACGTTAATTATCTGGAAACGTGGAGTCTGGTTTAGGCAGAAATATATATTCTTGAGTGCTGTGTATGAATTAATGACAGTCCTGATTTGATAGGTGAAATGAACTTGCACCTAGTCCGAGAGACTTGCGCTGAGAGACTTGCGCTCAGGTCTAAACTCTGTTAAATGAATAGATAGTTGATTGAGACTCTTAAGGATTTAAAAGAATGTTTCCAATTACAATTCATGGTAAATGTGATTCATCTATTGTTCATGCACATTGTCACTGTGACTGTCATCACAATTTATGTCACGGTCACATAATTGGTGATTATTAATTTGTCTGTAATTCACAGTTAATGAAATTATTTCACAAATAGTACTTGCCATTGCAATTTATGTGTTTATTTTCCAAATGAGATTACCCATCACCATTTTCAATTTATATAATTACAATCCATCCTATACTAGCAGTCCTTAATATCCACTTAATGTCATTGTACAGTACTGTCAGTTATTTACAATTAATGCTATTATTTCACAAGCAGTTATTAATTTTCAATCCATGCCATTACATCAATATGTGATTTTATATTACCTGCTAGTCATTATATGCAATTAATGTCAATGCCGTATTACTGGTCAGTCTTGATTAATGCCATTAATTTACTGTTCGTCATTAATATCATCATTTTATAACCGGCATCAATTTTCAATTAATGTCATTACATTAGCCATTGATTTCTGATTTGTCATTATCATGTCATTGTCTTACAATTAAGGTCACCGTCATTACCATCATGGTTACTGACTCTTATCATTAATGCCATTCCTATTAATAGAGGTATGCACCATTTTCAGATTAAGGTAACACTATTATTACCAGTTTGAATACGTTACTGTTTAATGTTGAGAATTCTAGTTCAGATGCGTAGAGTCAAATGTGATAGAGAACTAATACTTTCTTTATTAGAGTAGTATAGAAAGTACAGGTACAAGCCCAGTTGACCATTCCTGAATATAGAGGACTGTAGGCCTTATATTTTGGAGATGTATTACATACTGGATAATATTAGGAGTGTCCTCCAATTATGCCGGTAGATACACTGTTGCGCTATTAATATTTGCTACATTAATAAAGTTCTGTCGATGAAATTCAAACAACGCAGTTTGCTTGTTTTGTAACAAGTTTATTTCTCCCATTTTGCAGATCCCCTGGGTATCCCCAAGTGAATCCTGGGTAACAAATTGGCGAGCTTGCCAGGATAGTTGTCTCTGTGAGGTTTCAATATGGCTGGAGAAGATGACGAGGTCACTGAGGTGGCAGAGATTGAGCTGCAAGTTAAGCAGGTGCTATATTCCCTGTCAGCAGAGGCATTGGTCCGGGTCTTGGAGTTCTTGGCAGTGCCAGGTGTGTACACTGCTGAGCAGAAGAAAGGATCCCTTGTGAAGAACATTGACAAATTCCTAGCCGTAGAGTGTTCCAAAGATGATGAAGGAGAAGCAACTCTTCTTGGACTTCAGGGATTTTTGGAGCAGCTAACCCCAGAGAACCGTATTGGTGGAGAAAGGGACAGTATTGGTGGAGAACGGGGAAATCCGAGCCCAGATAGTCAGAACCTTGGACGTGCAGAGCAGTCTGCACAGGTAGTGGGCACTGAAAGAGAGTATGCAGTCTACAGAAGGGAGTTCAGAATCTCCGGCCAAGTGCTTGACTGTGATAATAAAAACTGCCTATCATTTACCAGTCTCATTAGACAAATTGATTCAGGTCTAGACCGAGGCTACACCGAAAAGGATGTGGTTGAAGCAGTTCGCAAATGTATAGGCCCTGGTGTTGGGATTGGTAAATATTTTGAAAGATGTGATGAGTTGACTCTGGCCAAAGCTCGAAAAATGCTTCGCCTACATTATGATGAGAAATCTGCTACCGAACTATACCAGCAGCTAGCGGTAGCAGGCCAGAAAGCCAATGAAAAGTCTCAGGACTTCGTGATAAATTTAATGGACTTGCGTCAGAAAATAATGTTCGCGTCCATGGAAGACGATGCCATTCTCCGATATGACCCTAGACTGGTGAAGGGTATGTTTCTCCATGCCCTAAAGACTGGACTACAGAACGACAATTTGCGACAAGAGCTGAAGCCGATTCTCGAAGATCTGGATGTGACCGACGAAGATCTACTGCAGAAGGTGGTGGAAGTGATGTCAACAGAGACTGAGAGACAGAAAAAACTGGGTATGAGTAATCGTCAGAAACCCAGAGTGAACGTTGTATCCGAAGAGCGCCAGTCGCAAGAGGCGACGGCAGCAGCCGAACCAGAGGTTGCAACATCCAAGGCAAAGAAAGAGTTCCCCTGGTCTGCCGAAATGCGCGAGATTCGTTCCGATATAGCGAATCTAATGTGCCAGCCTCAAATTTTCTTTCCGGTGTGGTGAACAGATATAGAACTGTAGTTGGGCAACCGTTTCGTTGAATACATTGTAAATAGATTCAAGTAAAACTATAGTCTTGGGAAAATCATGTTAATGTGATGGAAGTGGAAACGTATATGCCATACCTCTGTTAAGATTGTGGTAAAGTTGAGTAATTGTTGGATGATTTTCTACTATTGGTGGCCCCGAGATGTAGCAGGTAGTCTACTAGGGGATGGGCTACAGCAATCTAGGTATGTGTAGTCCTAGCACAGTACAGAAAAGATTATTCTGAAAGTGGATGTGTGGGAGTAAGGAACTTCCCAAAGGCTAACCAATATTAGAAACTGTTTATATGCTAGTGAGTTTATACTCGTTTACTTGTCCTCAATTTGAGTAATAGTACTCTGCCAAATGGTTTAGATATACGGCCTGATCAACCGTGTGTATGATCCATTGCAATTGGATAGGGAATGTTCCCGTGAGGGCTGATGTTACTAGCATGCATAGTTTATCGGAGGTGTTATCCGTGTAGAACTTTTACCTGACTGGTTGTTTCCATGATTGTTGTTGTTGGCGATGCTCATGCGTATAGTCTTTGTACATTCGGGCTCATCCCAAGTGATGTTATGTGAAATGTCGGGGACGACATTTTGTTTCCGGGGGTGAATGTGAGGGGCTGTAACAGGGGCCCCCTTTTTAAAATTTGATAGTTTGGAAAGTCCGCTTCCGCTCCGGTCCGCATTTTGGGAGTTTTGACTGGCGCGCGTTGTTCTGTCGATGAAATTCAAACAACGCAGTTTGCTTGTTTTGTAAACAAGTTTATTTCTCCCATTTTGCAGGTATGTGTTATCAGATTTCTTCATGCTATACATCATTTTGTCGATAAATGTCTATAGAATTATGTTACGTAGTGGTTTTATGAAGGAAATGTGTTTCTAAGCTGTGTTGAGCAGTCGAAAGTCGACTGAGTTGGAAAGCGCATTTGTCCCGCTGTTTTAGCACTGTTGATGTGGGAATTTTCCTTGCATTGGCCACAGCCCCATGTAGTAGGATGAGCTATAGATTCACTGAAAACCTTATAAATATGTACCACAGAATTTATTTAAAAGGAATATCGTCTCCGTCATGCATTTTTGTATACTTAGAACGTAAACTGACGTCATGCCATATTGTAGCTGATAGCGGGGTCACAAAGTGTAAAAACAAGCATGGTAGAACACGTGACTTTCATAGGAATGTGCTTCACGTTAATTATCTGGAAACGTGGAGTCTGGTTTAGGCAGAAATATATATTCTTGAGTGCTGTGTATGAATTAATGACAGTCCTGATTTGATAGGTGAAATGAACTTGCACCTAGTCCGAGAGACTTGCGCTGAGAGACTTGCGCTCAGGTCTAAACTCTGTTAAATGAATAGATAGTTGATTGAGACTCTTAAGGATTTAAAAGAATGTTTCCAATTACAATTCATGGTAAATGTGATTCATCTATTGTTCATGCACATTGTCACTGTGACTGTCATCACAATTTATGTCACGGTCACATAATTGGTGATTATTAATTTGTCTGTAATTCACAGTTAATGAAGTTATTTCATAAATAGTACTTGCCATTGCAATTTATGTGTTTATTTTCCAAATGAGATTACCCATCACCATTTTCAATTTATATAATTACAATCCATCCTATACTAGCAGTCCTTAATATCCACTTAATGTCATTGTACAGTACTGTCAGTTATTTACAATTAATGCTATTATTTCACAAGCAGTTATTAATTTTCAATCCATGCCATTACATCAATATGTGATTTTATATTACATGCTAGTCATTATATGCAATTAATGTCAATGCCGTATTACTGGTCAGTCTTGATTAATGCCATTAATTTACTGTTCGTCATTAATATCATCATTTTATAACCGGCATCAATTTTCAATTAATGTCATTACATTAGCCATTGATTTCTGATTTGTCATTATCATGTCATTGTCTTACAATTAAGGTCACCGTCATTACCATCATGGTTACTGACTCTTATCATTAATGCCATTCCTATTAATAGAGGTATGCGTAGAGTCAAATGTGATAGAGAACTAATACTTTCTTTATTAGAGTAGTATAGAAAGTACAGGTACAAGCCCAGTTGACCATTCCTGAATATAGAGGACTGTAGGCCTTATATTTTGGAGATGTATTACATACTGGATAATATTAGGAGTGTCCTCCAATTATGCCGGTAGATACACTGTTGCGCTATTAATATTTGCTACATTAATAAAGTTCTGTCGATGAAATTCAAACAACGCAGTTTGCTTGTTTTGTAACAAGTTTATTTCTCCCATTTTGCAGATCCCCTGGGTCTCCCCAAGTGAATCCTGGGTAACACTAGCAGTTTTTGAGTTATTCAGTCAATCAGGACCTAGCTTGGAGACCCACATTATGGTAACAGTTTTTTGTAGTTTTTCAGACAATCAGGATGCTAGCTGAGAGACCCACACTTATGCTAGCAGTTTGTGAGTTGTTCAGTCAATGAGGATGCATGCTAGGTGACCCACACTTATGCTAGCAGTTTGTGAACTGTTCCGTCATTCAGGATATTAGATAGGAGACCCACACGTATGCTAACAGTTTGTCCATCAATCAGGATGCTAGCTAGGAGACCCACATTCATGCTAGCACTTTGTAAGTTGCTCAGTCAATCAGAATGATAGGTAGGCGACCCACACTTATGCTATCAGTGTTTTAGTTCTTTTGTCAATCAGGATGCTAGCTAGGAGACCCACACTTCTGCTAGCAGTTTATGAGTTGTTCAGTCAATCAAGATGATAGCTAATCATATCGTAGTTAGTTATATCGTCGCTATATGGCCGAAATAGCGCTGAACGCGACGTTAACCCTAACTCGCTCACACACACTAGTTAGGTGACCTACACTTATGCTAGCAGTTTGTGAGTTGCTCAGTCAATCCGGAAGCAATCTAGGGACCCACACTTATGCTAGCAGGTTGTGAGACGTTCAGTCAATCAGGATGCTAGGTAGGTGACCCACACTTATTCTAGCAGTTTGTGAATAGTTCCGTCAATCAGGATGCTAGCTAGGACACCAACACTCGTGCTAGCAGTTTGTGAGTTGCTCATTCAGTCAGAATGATAGGTAGGCGATCCACACTTATGCTATCAGTTCGTGAGTTATTTTGTCAATCAGGATGCTAGCTAGGAGACCCACACTTATTCTAACAGTTTGTGAGTTGTTTTGTCAATCAGAATGCTAGCTAGGAAACCAACACTTCTGCTAGCAGTTTATGAGTTGTTCATATCAGAATGCCAGCTAATCATATCGTAGTTGGTTATATCATCGCTATAAGACCGAAATAGCGCTGAACGCGATGTTAAACCCTAACTCACTCACCCACACTAGTTCGGTGACCTACACTTATGCTAGCAGTTTGTAAGATGTTCAATCAATCGGGGGAGGCGGTTTGGCTTAACGTCACACTCAAGTTTGTTTCATATGGTGAGAGTCATTTTGGTTGGTGGAAGAGAACCCGAAGACAACCACCGCCCGTCGGCAAGTAACTGACAAACTTCCACACATGGGCCAGCTGGGCTTGAACCTGTGCCGGTTCAGTCAATCGGGATGCTAGCTAGGTGACCCACACTTATACTAGCA
Source organism: Hanleya hanleyi (assembly GCA_036873755.1). Taxonomy (NCBI): domain Eukaryota; kingdom Metazoa; phylum Mollusca; class Polyplacophora; order Lepidopleurida; family Hanleyidae; genus Hanleya; species Hanleya hanleyi. The sequence continues at coordinate 18,749 of JAVTVY010051692.1, read as the reverse complement.
GTTTGTGAGTTTTCGGTCAATCGGCGACCCAAATTATGCTAACAATTTGTGAGTTCTTTATTCAAACAGGATGCTAGCTGGGTGACGCACACTTATGTTAGATGTTTGTGAGTTGTGCAATCAATAAGGATGCTATCTAAGAGACCAACACTTTAGCCAGTAATTCATGAGTTGTTCGGTCAATCCAGATGCTATCTAGAAGGCCCACACTTAAGCAAGCAGTTTGCTCTAGGTGACCCACACATATGCAGTTTGTGAGTTGTTCAGTCAATCAAGATGCTATCTAGGAAACTCACAATTACAATAGCAGTTTGTGAGTTGTACATGCAGTTATCAGGATGCTAGCTGGCAGAATCACAATTCAGTCAGTCAGGATGCCATCTAGGAGACCCAAATCTATGCTAGAAGTTAGTGAACTGTTCCGTCCATCCGGATGCCATCTGGGAGACCCTGAACACTTATTCTAGCAGTATGTGAGTTGTAGTCAATGTAACAGGATGCTAGCTCGGGAGAACCACACTTATGCTAGTGATTTGAGAGTTGTTCAGTCAATCCGGTTGCTATCTAGGAGACCCACACATATATGCTAGTAGTTTGTGAAGCTAGCTAGGTGTTCCACACTTATGCTAGCAGTTTGCGAGTTCAGTCTATCAAGATGCTATCTAGGAGATCCACACTTATGCTAGCAGTTTGAGTTGTTCAGTCAATCTGGATGCTAGCCTGGAGATCCACATTTACGCTTGCAGTTTGTGAGTTTACTCAATCAGGATGCTAGCTAGGAGACCCACAGTTACGCTAGCAGTTTGTGAGTTGTTCAGTCAATCAGGATGCTATCCAGGAGACCCCCACTTACTCTAGCAGTCTGTGAATTGTTCAGTCAATCAGGATGCTAGCTAGGAGACCCACACTTATGCTAGCAGTTTGTGAGCTGCTCAGTCAATCCAGAAGCAATCTAGGGACCCACACTTATGCTAGCAGGTTGTGAGACGTTCAGTCAATCAGGATGCTAGCTAGGAGACCCACAGTTACGCTAGCAGTTTGTGAGTTGTTCAGTCAATCAGGAAGCTAGCTAGGAGACCCACACGTATGCTAACAGTTTGTGAGTTATTCAGTCAATCAGGATGCTAGCTAGGAGAGCCACACGTATGCTAACAGTTTGTGAGTTATTCAGTCAATCAGTATGCTAGCTAGAAGTCCCACACTTATGCTAGCAGTTTGTGAGTTATTCAGTCAATCAGGATGCTAGCTAGAAGACCCACACGTATGCTAACAGTTTGTGAGTTATTCAGTCAATCAGGATGCTAGCTAGGAGACCCACACGTATGCTAGCAGTTTGTGAGTTATTCAGTCAATCAGGAAGCTAGCTAGGAGACCCACACGTATGCTAACAGTTTGTGAGTTATTCAGTCAATCAGGAAGCTAGCTAGGAGACCCACACTTATGCTAGCAGTTTGTGAGTTATTCAGTCAATCAGGAAGCTAGCTAGGAGACCCACACTTATGCTAGCAGTTTGTGAGTTATTCAGTTAATCAGAATACTAGCTAGGCGTCCCACGCTTATACTAGTATTTTGTGAGTTATTCAGTCAATCGGGTGCTAGGTGGGAGACCCACACTTACGCTAGCAGTTTGTGAGTTGTTCAGTCAATCAGAATGCTAGCTGAGCGACCCGCACTTATACTAGCAGTTTGTGAATTGTTCAGTCAATCAAGATACTAGCTAGCAGACCCATACTTTATGCTAGCAGTTTGTGAGTTATCCAGTCAATCAGAATGCTAGCTAGGCTTCCCACACTTGGGCTAGCATTTTTTGAGTTATTCAGTCAATCAGGAGCTAGCTAGGAGACTCCCACTTATGCTAGCATTTTGTGAGTGGTTCAGTCAGTCAATATGCTATCTAGGAAACCAACACGAAAGCCAGTAGTTTGCGAGTTGTTCAGTCAATCCACAAGCTATCTAGGAGATCCACACTTAAGCAAGCAGTTTGTGAGTTGTTCAATCAATCAAGATGCTATCTGGGAAACCGACACTTTGCCAGTAGTTTGTGAGTTGTTCAGTCAATCAGATGCTAGCTAGGTGACCCACACTTACACTAGCATTTAGTGAGTTGCCCAGTCTATCAAGATGATATCTAGGAACCCCACACTTATTCTAGCAGTGTGTGAGTTGTTCAGTCAATCAGGATGCTAGCTAGGAGACACACACTTACGCTGGGAGTTTGTGAGTTGATCAGTCTATCAGGATGCTAGCTAGGAGACTCACATGCTGGCAGTGTGTGAGTTGTTCAGTCAATACGGATGGTAGCTAGGAAACCCACATCTATGAGTTTGTGAGGTTTTCGCTCAACCAGAATGCTAGCTAGGTGACCCACACCTATGCTAGCAGTTTGTGAGTTGTTCAGTCAATCAGGATGCTAGCTAGGTGACCCACACTTACACTAGCATTTAGTGAGTTGCCCAGTCTATCAAGATGATATCTAGGAACCCCACACTTATTCTAGCAGTGTGTGAGTTGTTCAGTCAATCAGGATGCTAGCTAGGAGACACACACTTACGCTGGGAGTTTGTGAGTTGATCAGTCTATCAGGATGCTAGCTAGGAGACTCACATGCTGGCAGTGTGTGAGTTGTTCAGTCAATACGGATGGTAGCTAGGAAACCCACATCTATGAGTTTGTGAGGTTTTCGCTCAACCAGAATGCTAGCTAGGTGACCCACACCTATGCTAGCAGTTTGTGAGTTGTTCAGTCAATCAGGATGCTAGCTAGGTGACCCACACTTCCACTAGCATTTAGTGAGTTTCCCAGTCTATCAAGATGATATCTAGGAACCCCACACTTATTCTAGCAGTGTGTGAGTTGTTCAGTCAATCAGGATGCTAGCTATGAGACTCACACGTATGCTGTCTAGGTGACTCACAGTTATGCTAGCAGTTTGTAAGTTTTCAGTCAATCAGAATGCTAACTAGGCGACCCAAACTTATGCTAGCTGTTTGTGATTTATTTAGTCAATCAGGATTCTAGCTGGGTGACCCACACTTATGCTAGCAGTTTGTGAGTTCAATCAATCAGGATGTTATTTAGGAGACCAACACTTAAGCCAGTAGTTTGTGAGTTGCTCCGCAAATCCAGATGCTATCTAGGAGAACCACACTTAAGCAAGCAGTTTGTGAGATGTTTAGTCAATCATTATGCTAGCTGGGTGACCCACATTTATTTTCGCAGCTTGTGAGTTGTTCAGTCAATTCGGATGCTATCTAACAGACTCACACTTAAGCAAGCAGTTTGTGATTTGGACAGTCAATCAGGATGCTAGCTAGGAGACCCACATTTATACTAGTAGTTTGTGAGCTGTTCAGTCAATCCGGATGCTATCTAGGAGACTCGCACGTACTATGGCCGTTTGTGAGTTTTTCGATCAATCGGAATGTGGGCTAAGTGACCCACACTCAGCTAGCAGTTTGTGAGTTGATCAGTGAATCAAGACGATATCTAGTCAATCCACACTTATGCTAGCAGTTTTTGAGTTCAGTCAATTAGGATGCTACCTTGGCGACCTAAACTTACGCTAGCAGTTTGTGAGTTCAGTCAATCAGGACGCTAGCTAGAAGACCCACACTCATGCTAGCAATTTGTGAATTGTTCATTCAATCAGAATAACAGCTAGCTAGGATATCCACACTTATGCTAGCAGTTTTGAGTTGTAAAGTCAATCCGGATACTATCAAGGAGATCCACACTTATGCTAGCAGTTTGTGAGTTATTCAGTCAACCAGGAGCTAGCTGGGAGATCCACACTTACGCTAGCAGTCTGTGAGTTGTTCAGTCAATCAGAATGCTAGCTGGGCGACCCACGCTTATGCTAGCAGTTTGTGAATTGTTCAGTCAATCAAGATACTAGCTAGCAGACCCACACTTATGCTAGCAGTTTGTGAGTTGTCCAGTCAACCAGGAGCTAGCTAGGCGACCATCACTTATGCTAGCAGTTTGTGAGTTGTCCAGTCAATCAGAATGCTAGCTGGGCTTCCCACACTTAGGCTAGCGTTTTTTGAGTTATTCAGTCAATCAGGAGCTAGATGGGAGACCCACACTTACGCTAGCAGTTTGTGAGTTGTTCAGTCAATCAGAATGCTAGCTGGGCGACCCACTCTTATGCTAGCAGTTTGTGAACTGTTCCGTCATTCAGGATATTAGATAGGAGACCCACACGTATGCTAACAGTTTGTCCATCAATCAGGATGCTAGCTAGGAGACCCACATTCATGCTAGCACTTTGTAAGTTGCTCAGTCAATCAGAATGATAGGTAGGCGACCCACACTTATGCTATCAGTGTTTTAGTTCTTTTGTCAATCAGGATGCTAGCTAGGAGACCCACACTTATGCTAGCAGTTTATGAGTTGTTCAGTCAATCAAGATGATAGCTAATCATATCGTAGTTAGTTATATCGTCGCTATATGGCCGAAATAGCGCTGAACGCGACGTTAACCCTAACTCGCTCACACACACTAGTTAGGTGACCTACACTTATGCTAGCAGTTTGTGAGTTGCTCTGTCAATCCGGAAGCAATCTAGGGACCCACACTTATGCTAGCAGGTTGTGAGACGTTCAGTCAATCAGGATGCTAGGTAGGTGACCCACACTTATTCTAGCAGTTTGTGAATAGTTCCGTCAATCAGGATGCTAGCTAGGACACCAACAACGCGATGTCAAACCCTAACTCACTCACTGACACTAGTTAGGTGACCTACACTTATGCTAGCAGTTTGTGAGTTGCTCAGTCAAACCGGAAGCAATCTAGGGACCCACACTCATGCTAGCAGTTTGTGAGTTGCTCAGTCAATCAGAATGATAGGTAGGCGATCCACACTTATGCTATCAGTTTGTGAGTTATTTTGTCAATCAGAATGCTAGCTGGGTGATCCACACTTATTCTAGCAGTTTGTGAGTTGTTTTATCAGTCAAAATGCTAGCTAGGAAACCAACACTTATGCTAGCAGTTTGTGAGTTGTTCAGTCAATCAGGATATATTCATATTGTAGTTAGTTATATCGTCGCTCTATGGATGAAATAGTGCTGAACGTGACATTAAAGCCTAACTCACTCACACACAAATACATTTTGATATGTGACACATCGTGTCCCCCTAATGTATCTACTGACACAAAGAAATGTTATTTTTAATAATTTCCTGATTTTGGGGATACAGTGACCTTTGACCTTCAACCTTGACCTATACTTTGGTATGCGACACTTCATTTCCCCCTGCTGAATCCACTTACAACAAGAGCCCAAGGGGCTTCAATATACGCCCGTATATCTGGAATTATATTGGTCCAAATTTCAAGTTTGTTTAATAGCCTTGATTCAAATTGGTAGCTAGCACACCAGAGAAAGGTCTACAATTTTGTGCTTCTGAGAATGTAACATATATCACATCTTATACTTGATTCAGTTTTGGGTGACTGTGACCTTGACCTTTGATCGATTGATGTATGGCTCCTCTTTGCCATGCGAGTAAGGTTTACTCAAAGTTTGGTACCAATCCATACCTTGAAACTAGAGGTATCGCATGGACAACAAATGTTAATGGATGAATGGATAGAACGCAACATCGCATTGCATGACCTCGTCTTCGACAGGCATACGAAAATGTGACTTGTAATGAATTCCTGATTTTGGGGTCACAGTGACATTGACCTTTGACCTTGACCTAAATTTTGGTACAGGACACATCGTCTTCCCTCAATGGACACAAAAAAAATCATGATTTTTATAAATCTCATGATTTTGGGGGTCACAGTGACCTTGACGTTCGGCCTTGACCTACATGTCCCCCTAATGTATCCACTGACACAAAAAAAAAATACTTTTCAAAGATTTCTTGATTCTGAAGTCACAGTGACCTTGACTATTGACCTTGACCTAAATTTTGGTACATGATAAACCGTCTCCCCATAATTTCTCAATGGACACAAAAATCATGATTTTTAACAATTTCACAATTTTGGGGTCACAGTGACCTTGACCTTTGACCTTGACCCACATGTTGGTATGTGACACATCATGTCCCCCTAATGTATCTACTGACACAACAAATGTTATTTGTAATAATTTCCTGATTTTGGGGTCAGTGACCTTTGACCTTGACCTATTTTTTTTGGTATGCGACACTTCATTTCCCCCTATTGAATCCACTCATAAAAAATTAATAGTAATTTTTATTGATTTCCTGATTTTTAGGTCACACTGACCTTTGACCTTGATTCTGGGGTCACAGCGACCTTGACTATGGACCTGGATCTAAATTTCGGTACATGACGAAACGAATCCCCGTAATTTCTCAATGGACTAAAAAAATCTTGATTTTTAACAATTCCACGATTTTGGGGTCACAGTGACCTTGGCCTTTGACCTTGACCTACATTTTGGTAGGTGACACATTGTGTCCCCCTAATGTATCTACTGGCACAAAAAAATGTTATTTTTAATAATTTCCTGATTTTGGGGTCACACTGACCTTTGACCTTGACCTATTTTTTGGTATGCGACACTTCATTTCCTCCTATTGAATCCACTCACAAAAAATTAGAAATTTTTAATGATTTCCTGATTTTTCAGTCACACTGACCTTTGACCTCTGACCTCGACCTACATTTGGTATGCAACACATCGTTCCCCCTAGGGCATCCACTCACCAAAAATTAGAACTGTAGATAGAAAACTGTCAACGATCAATGATTTCCTGATTTTAGGCAAGTGACCTTTGACCTCTGACCTCGACCTTAATTTTGGTACGCGACACATCGTCTTCACCTAGCGTATCCACTCAAAAAAATTTGCAACTGTGGATAGAAAACGTTCACAGATGTAGACCGGACACGAACACTTCAGTGATTTCCTGTTTTTTTAGGCCAGTGACCTTTGACCTCTGACCTCGACCTTCATTTTGGTACGCGACACATCGTCTCCCCATAGGGTATCCACTCACCAAAAATTAGAACTGTAGACAGAAAACTGTCCCAGATATAGACCGGACACGGCGGACGGACAGACGGACAGACGGACACACGGACGGAAACCGCCATCACATAATACGTCCGCCTTTTGGCGGGCGTATAAAAAATTAGAAACTTATAATGATTTCCTGATTTTTCGGTCACACTGACCAGTGACCTCGACCTACATTTGGTATGCAATATATCGTTCCCCCCTAAGGCATCCACTCACCAAAAATTAGAACTGTAGATAGAAAACTGTCAACAATCAATGATTTCCTGATTTTAGGCAACAGTGACCTTTGACCTCTGACTGCGACCTCAATTTTGGTATGCGACACATCGTCTCCACCTAGCGTATCCACTCACAAAAAATTGCAACTGTGGATAGAAAACGTTCACAGATATAGACCGGACACGATCACTTCAGTGATTTCCTGTTTTTTAGGCCAGTGACCTTTGACCTCTGACCTTGACCTTCATTTTGGTACGCGACACATCGTCTCCCCATTGGGTATCCACTCACCAAAAATTAGAACTGTAGATAGAAAACTGTCCCAGATATAGACCGGACACGACGGACGGACGGACAGACGGAAACCGCCATCACATAATATGTCCGCCTTTTGGCGGGCGTATAAAAATGAGATAAAGTTTACTAGTTCGAGTTGTCTCCTATCAAGGTATACCATCAAAGTTGAAACAAGGTCAACAGTTTTCATGAAATTTCAATTGAATAATGAATGCTATTGTTTTCATTTGAATTTTTTTAAATTGGAATATTTTCTACACAATAGCAGTGTTGGTTATAAAAATCATAAAGTTGGAATCCCTACGATGTACGCTTTCATAAAATATAGTTTATTATGGTTATCTTGTATATTTATTGGTACAGAAAACAAATTGTCATGGGGGTGCCTCTAACGGGACAGTTATCCTTAAGCCAGTAATTTGTGAGTTGTTGGGTCAATCCAGATGCTATCTAGAAGACCCACACTTAAGCAAGCAGTTTGTTCTAGGTGACCCACACTTATGCTAGCAGTTTGTGAGATGTTCAGTCAATCAAGATGCTATCTAGGAAACTCACACTTACACTAGCAGTTTGTGAGTTGTAGTCATCAGGATGCTAGCTAGCAGAATCACACTTCAGTCAGTCAGGATGCCATCTAGGAGACCCACATTTATGCTAGAAGTTAGTGAACTGTTCCGTCAATCCGGATGCTATCTAGGAGACTCACACTTATACTAGCAGTATGGGAGTTGTAGTCAATGTAGCAGGATGCTAGTAGCTAGGGAGACCCACACTTATGCTAGTAATATGTGAGTTGTTCGGTCAATCCGGATGCTAGCTAGGAGACTCACACTTATGCTAGTAGTTTTGTGAGGTTTTCAGTCACTCCGGTTGCTATCTAGGAGATCCACACATATGCTAGTAGTTTGTGAAGCTAGCTAGGTGTTCCACACTTACGCTAGCAGTTTGTGAGTTGTTCAGTCAATCAGAATGTTAGCTGGGCGACTCACACTTACGCTAGCAGTTTGTGAGCTGCTCAGTCAACTGGAATGCTAGCTAGGTGACCCACACTTACGCTAGCAGTTTGTGAGCTGCTCCGTCACCTGGAATGCTAGCTAGGTGACCCACACTTATGCTAGCAGTTTGAGTTGTACAGTCATCAGGATGCTAGCTAGCAGACTCACACTTAATCCGGATGCTAGCCTGGAGACCCACACTTATGCTAGCAGTTTGCGAGTTGTTCGGTCAATCAAGAGTTGTTGTAGGGGATATAGTTCATGTAAGAGGAGATATCGCCTTTCAACATGATTTGTCATGTTAGCAAATGGAACAGTGGCCGCTCTCTTACCCATTTACCACTATTATAAATACCGTAAATTCCAGTAAGGATATGCCTGTTGTAGTTTGGCAGAAATTGCATTACATAATGTTTAATAGCACCCAATCTACCAGGATCAAATCATGATCTCCAGCAGTAGCGAGTCAGGATCTTCAGCCATAAGAGTTGGAATATAATGTCCTTGTCCATGAAACATTGTGCTGAAGTTGGGCAGTGAGGTATTTAACCTGTTGACATCTGGTGATGCCTGCTGTTTACAAATACCTTTTTTAACATCATCAAAGTTGTTCATGCAGTTTTCCAGTTTCCTGTATCTATTGTTCCATTTCTTATAACCATTATCATCACGGTGAAATCGAGCCTGTGCAGTGACATCGAGTGGGACCATCAAGCCCCGATTCGTCAGACAAAGCCATTCCATGAAAGAGAGTGGGTCTAGCCCGCCATATTATTAGGACTGTTTTCATAGACTTTATCACCTAGCACATGGCCTCTCTGAATACGCCCATATTTGAGTAAATTTGGGTCCGCTATTTTGATGCTGATAGAAGGGATGATCTGATTGGCCAACAATTGAATATTCCTCTTTCACTGCATACTGAATATTTTATCTGATCATTGGTGACCATTTTCATTTGCCCCTCTCCAAATATAGTTACACAGAGCCAAGATGTTGATCAACACCTCCTTCTACGAAACACTGAGCCATCGCAATATACACACACAGTAAGAGAACCAAACAAATTAAAAGATCAAGAGCAACAACAGTGAAATTTTAGTTTAAATCTTTTATCAATTTTATTCCATACAATGGTCAACATCCATGGTTACCCCATTTTTCGTTACCATAGCAACTGTACTGTGGTTGCCATGGTAACCTTTGATCATCTTAACATAGATTTACATTACATTACTGTACAAATCTTTTTCACGTCATTATCTACAGAGTTATCTGCCCGTGTTTGTGTATGTACAGTCTGTTTGTTATATGTACACCCTTCCTATAAATACCAACGAACGTAACAAAAAAAACATTTTAACTTAAAGTAGAATTGACCCACTCAGTAATTTGTTGTATAACTTAGGATTCTGAATATAGCTAAATCTTTCAAGAATTTCATGAAGATTTTAAGTCTTTCATTGTTATTAATAACATGCAGTCTTTATCCAGCTCACAATAAGTAATAACCACATCAATGCTTTTGTATTCAGGCAGAGCGAAGAATGCTAGCACTTACTAACTACAGTTTCCGTACAAATTTCAGTGCAACTGAAAACAGAACAGCTCGAAACACATTGAATTTACTCTAGCACTTTTTCTGTCCATCTGCCTGATATTCCATCGGCAAGTATAATAAAACACTGGTACACATACATCATACATTCATAATGCGCTACGATAAGAGAAATGCACAGCGATACAGATTCGCTTTTAAATTAATACACATTCACATGTACACGTCTTGTTTACACAAATCTGTTTCTGTAATAATACAGTTTTAAAGCATGGCTCTTTCGAAAATAGTCGTAAGCTTACACAACAATGGCGAACACAGCAGACAGAAGTCGTGAAATGAGGTAGGAGACAAGAAAATGAGCTAATCGCAACATTTTTTGGACAATTCCTTCATGTCTGGCTGTGCGAATATCTACACATACATGTATAATAAATGGAGACATGTAACCATGGTATAAACTAGGTGCGACTCCCATAAATATTACACTGGCATAAAGTTTACACTTCGATGGCGTGTTTGACTGGCTCACACGACTTACTGATCCGGGTTGGCGAAAATATCATTTGACTGATCCGTGACATCATTGACGAGTTGGACCCGAGTGAGACCTGAGTAACCCACTCGCTGAGCAGAGCACACGTAGTAGAGCTAAAAACGGCAACCACAGTGGGCCGGTGATATCTCCAAAGAACCGCGACCTCATGAATGGCACACTCCTGTCGGTTCTAACTAAAATTGTCAAATTGTTGGATCAACAATGTATAGTGAAAAATAAATATAATTTTGATTATAAATTTCAATAATTGTATGTTGCTCAAGTTTGCCAACACCAGGAGTCTAAATTCATTCGACTACAGGCATGAAGCTTTAATAGTTGAGTGATCTGCGACGCCTTTTACTCGACCATAGAGGTACGGTCGAACTTGCCGCAAGAGTTCTTGTATAATATTTGTCTTTGACTCTAGAAGGTGTAAAATAAAGTAAACTTGTTAGACTTTTAGTGGGGTCATCTTATATATATGTGCACCTTAGGACCACAGCTTGATACATGTACATACATGTACATGTATGCTGGCATATGAACGACAGAATTCTCGACAACCTTTGTGAAATGTCGTCCCTTGCTCAAAGTGTACAAACTTATTGGACGATCCCTTAATTTATTGAACTGAAATACGGTACTCGTATATTGTGTATAGTAATGGATGAGGTTTATCGTGTGACAGAGGTAGGCACTTTTAAATGCAGTTTTGATAGAATTGCTCTCAGCAATTCCTTATACATGTACAGATTGGATGTAAGCTTACATATATATGAATATGCAAATTAATGACGAAGCAGGCTCATGATAGGCATTCCCGGGGGGGGGGATAAATTTTTCACCAAAATGCAAAATAAACTTATCTAGGTTGATAATGAGGCTTGCTGTTCACGGAATGATGTTTAAATAACTACATACAGTTGATGCAGAATTTTCAAACAACATTTATCCGGAACATTTTCATTTTTCCACGTCCTTTTTTATCTCAAAATGCAATGTAATGGCCTGTGGCAATACCTTGAGTCCGATTGTGATTTTTGTGTACAGGCAATTACCTCAGCCAATGAAAGCTCTCAATAAACAATGGCCAGTCTGAATCCATGCGTCCCTGACCGTTTCCATGATTTCAGAAATTCAAAGAAACGAGGGAAACTTAAGTAATCTGACATGTCTGATCGTTAGGCCATCCACAATAATATATCTGTTTTCAGTAAACCCATCTACATGTACCTATATTTTGCAGTCAAAAAAAAAGTTTGGGTAGGCAATTTTTTTTATTTCTATTTTTTTCAGCAGTACTCCGTGAAATACTATACAAAAAGGTCAAGAATCTGATAAAAAAAAATAAAAGAAATAAAATTTTTTAAATTCCTGCCTACCTACCTACCCAAATTTTCTAAAGTTGGTTACTGGAAACAAAAATATTATTAATATTGTGGATGGCCTTATTTGTGACCTTGGTTAACATGCAAAGTGACTTTCCTTCCTTTTTTTGTTGGAGTGGGCGATCAAAATGAAAATATGTTATAAATTGTTTTACAAACTAGGACTTTCATTCCAGTGATCTCCAATTTCACATAGATTTTTTTTTTTTTTTTTTGTGTTTCAAATGTTTCAGTTTGAGCATGTCTGATTTCCTTGTCGAAATGATTTGCGATTTTGTTCAAGGCTAATCCCCAAAGATAACAAATGGACCCACTACTCAGGTGTGGCGACAATGATGAACTTCAAATTTGACACATCTGTCAATGAACTTCAAAGAAAAAATAAGAAAAGAGATAGAAGACTTGTGATGCCTACTCATGAATTGTGGCTACAATGTTACCAGTGCTGAATACTGTGGAAGTACATGTAGTCACATTAAGTAGTACACAGTACGAGGGGAATGTTGAAGGAAGGAGGCGGGGATCTCGAGGCTTGGTGACCATTGTGTGAAAGTAAACTAACAAATCAAATATTGTACAAGTAATTCAGGAGTCGTACATGTAGAAAGGAAGGTTTGTGATTGGTCAATATTAAAATTTTAATGAAGAGCTGTTAACGTTGTGACCTCAAATAAAAGAGTTTACATGTATCTAAAAAAAAAATTATACAGCCTCAATTTTGTGAATTTCAGGTTTCCAGAATTAAATGATGTGCAGTTATAAATATTGTACATGTACATGTATGATGATAAACTTACTAGGGTAGCGGATATCTGATCAAAAACGCCTCAACTACATAGGATAGTCACAACTACATAGGATAGTCACAACTACATAGGATAGTCACAACTACATTTACATGCAGCAGTACTGTGTTGGGAGACACTAAATATTTAATATAGTTAAATTCACCCCCCGCCATTTCAATCATAACTTCACACATGTGTAGTGGTTTACAAACTTGTTAATTTCCTTTGAAGAAGAGTTGCCTCCCTTCACCTTGAATGTCTCTTGCTGTACATTGGCACCATATCGAATTACTTCAAAGACATCATCGCATCATATGTATGTACATGATTTTTCCTCCAAGTTTTTTTTATATAAAAGTTTTGCTAAAATAATGTTTCTGAACATTGAGTCAAAATTGTTATCAGGAACTGAACAACTGTAGATGTGTACAATTCTTTAGAAGATACATGATGTACATCAGAAAGAAGATGGTAAACAAAACTGGAATAATTTCCTTTGATTCTCCTCATTTGTGCGAAACAGAAAAATACAAAAAGAAATCAACTTTGTCATTAGAAATATGTGTTCATCATCTAATACAGCACGGAATAACCGTACATTAGGGAAATAAAATCTGAATGTTTGGAAGGAGTCAATTAGAGTGGAAATGTTATAGCTTCAAAATATGACACTACATGTAGTTTTGATTTTCAATAATGGCAAATTTTTTCTACTAATTTTTTCAACAGCATTTTTAGACTTAGAAGCAGAAAACAAACATATTTATGTCAACCGAGGTTAAATACTCTGGCATGGATACATGTATGTTATTTATCCCAAGAACTGAAGAGATAGCCAGTGAAATTTGTAAAATGTTAGCAGAATTTCTCTGCAGATGTCTGAAGTTCAGTTATCTGAACAATCAGAAGAAATACAATGCAAAGTTGAGTGAGTCAGCGAGGTTATCAGTGAGTCAGCGAGGTTATCAGTGAGTCGGCATGGTTAGAAACACTTTCTCAATCTATGTGAAACAAAATAACTTCATGAATCTGACAAAATAAACCATTTTCAGTTGCCTGAAGAAACTTCAAGTTTACAACATTTGCTTGAAAAAAAAATACAAGTACATTAGTCTGAACCTCTCTTGTTAAAACTGATAGCACTGAAAATGCCCTCATCTCCCAACACAGCACAATATTGCATTATTTTCCAAACAGGTACATTAAATTAAGGCAAAAAGGATATTAGAAATTCCTGGAGTCCATCAGCACCTGCCCTGTATGTATACTATAATTTATTAAACACCCCCAATTTTGTGAATTACATGTAAAGTCAATGAGTTAAGATCATTAATATGAACAAAATTTATGAATGTATATCTGCATGATTCTGTCAACTTCCTGTCCAAATAAATTTGATCACCGCTTGTTTTTGGCTTGAAATTTCATTTGATGTGATTGAATTGTAAGGGGGTTTAACAAACATAAATGCATACACATACACATGTACATACACATGTACATACACATGTACATGTAAGGTAGACAATCGGAGGACGTTTTTGAAAACAGTCTACTACAGGTACCATCTTCATTTTATCAAGCGAATTTCTTTGTTCTCACTTCAAATTTCCTTTGATATATTTGGCCGCCCTCACTGTTCGAAGAACTTATAAATAGACACGAGACGTCACTGACCTCGAAAACATTTGAAATTCGAAATGGGTCACACAAGAGCGTTAATCGCCGTTATTGATTGGCTGACCTACATTGTATATAGTGGGCACCATGTTAGGAGGAAGGACACTGCAAATAGAGAATGATGATGTCACTTTACTCTCAATCGACGTGTACATTCTGATTGGTTCGTTTCTCGTTTGTAGTGAAATCTACACCTCGGATTTTGAACACTGAAGGGGATCAGATAAATCAAGGCAGGTTCGAAGTGGGGACGTAGAAATTGGCTGGATAAAATGAAGATGACTAGGTACGTACATCCAACAGAAACTGTCGTGAATGGATATGATGATTTGTTGATACTTATGTGTACATGTAATGTATGAAAAAAATTCCACTGATACAGCTACATGTAAGTCCTGCTGTGTGTGCAGTACTCAATCGTTCTGTGATCTGGCAGTTCTTAATTTACGCAATACCAACTGAAATCAGCCTATATTAAATATTTGGATGAAACATATATAATGTGAATGATTTTCAACCCGAGGACCCCTGGTCTGTTCAGGTGGAGGGGAATGGTAGCTCCCAGTCAGCACAGTTGGGCTGTACCATTCACCGTTGCCAGGGAGGTTTGGTTGTGAGGAGAACGGCACCTGACTGTACCACGGATAAATTACACGGTTACTTTAGTCATGTTAATTAATTATGTGAGACCATATGTACAAATTATGATAAAACATTTATATAAAATAGCATTTTATCAGGGACTAGTGTCCACCCGTTCGCTCGTTCGTTCATTTGTTTGTCGCTAGCGGAGGTGACAACATTCATCGATCCTGACGAAGCCTGTGGATCCATAGCCATGGTAACTGTCATCCAGCAGGTTACCATGACGTTGAATATTTGACTTGGATCTTTCTGGGAACATATTTTCGTGATGCAATGACATCTCCTGTTCGCGCACATCTATGACATACAATGTACATACTTTCAGCCAACCACACCCAATACAAACTAAACTCGTGCACCCTCATTCACTCACGCACATACACACTACCCATAGTTCCTGGCCAGCATATATACACAACAGTTCAGATTCCTGCACTTCAGAAAACTCCATAGTTACCATGGCAATGCATAGCTTTGCTTTTACCATGGATACATGTACGTAATGACGATGCTTAAATTCACTTTTGATATCAGTTCTGTTCATCGTACTCATAATGTAAGCCTGTCAGCACTGGTTAACTGCGCAGGAAACATTGATAACATATTGCCATGGATATCACTACTAATACAGTCGAAACTCAAGCCTGTACTTGTTGCGTGACTTGACAGCTACTTTGTAAGCTATATCCACCAATGAAAACTCTCAAAAGGCACTTATTTGCATTTTTGCACAGGTGTAATGACGGCAAAGTTTTCATAGAATTATCACAATAAGTCTTTCCACAACTGACTGGGATACTCACTAGCACAATCCTTCTACATGGTATGGTGCACCAGGGAGACTGGGGGGTGGCGTCGACATCATCCAAGATGGCCGCCAATAGCACTGAAGCTTGGAGCACTAGGCAATTGACACCATTGAGCAGTTTCCCAGTCTCCACATATTCCAACCCAGGGTATTCGTATTTGTGTGTTTCCCTCATGGAGCTGACCCGCAGTAGTTCATCCCAATTCTCTTGGTGGTCAAAGGCTGAGGTCAAAGGTCACATGTAAGACACACTCGCACATCTATCACATAATGCACCCAGGATTAACGGTACCGAGCACGATTCAGTGTGCCATACCCTTAAGTATCTTTGATTGGTCAGTGTCCGTATCATATGTAGGCCCCAACAGATTTTACTGGACAAATGCCTGCGGTCATGTGATCATCACGATGCTAGCTGAATTTTCCTTAGGAGAGGATCGTCCGAAGCTTGGCCCAGATGACTGACCAATGGGAAGTGTTCTTATCAATGGACACATTCACCATCAGCCAATCAGAAACCTTTATCACCTGTTCTTGTTGAGTAACACTTCGATCCAGCATGGACAAGAGGTGATGAACTGTCTAGAATAGCACGACCCCCAACCCTTCGCAAAACTGATCCGTATTGATTTGGCGTCAAATGGACCTTCTAAGAACTGGGGGTCTCGTATTTGTTCGTAGAGGTCAGAGTTTTCAAAGTCGAATATTTTTAGCGAGAACCCAGGCAGCACTTTGCAAACGTACAACAGTCTCGAATTAGGGAAGCAGAGTGTCGGAGAGTTCACAAAGATTGGGTACGATGAGCGATTGTACGCCCAGACACCATCTCCTTCACGACTCAATGTCAACCCGAAGCCGATTTTCTCTCTAGTCCGTTTGACCGATTCTTCACCTGCTTCGGCCTGTAAGACACCAAGACCCATGCCATCACCGTGTGGAACCTCCTGGAACACGTTAATGCTAGGTTCCAATACTGTAAATAGTCGACCCACCCGCTGACGATGTTCCCAGTATGCTATATGACACCAGTGAGTCCGCCGCTGACCATTCGAACCATCTACAAAAACACAAGGAGAATTCATATCAGTGATGGAATATTATGACATCATATATGAAGTAGAATAAAATTATTTCCCCAAGTACATGTACCAATAAAAGACTGGTTACATGGACAGATTTGAGAAAAATGGATAATAGTTGAATTTAATAATTCAGATTTACCTTCAAAACTACTGACACTTTTACCGACTCCTGAAAGCAATTCTGTCTGTGCACACACTATAATGACTATTGCTCGTTCTCATGCAACTGAAAAAGCCACTAGATCCATTGGTCTACCCAGAAACTCTGTTCGTTTTGTTTGTTTTCGTGAAAGATGGACCCAATTATTAACTTAAGGTCCATAATATGTTTCAACAGTTCCTGTGCTAAAATGCAGTTGAAATTGTTGGACCGCAGAAACATATCATGGCATGCCACACTCCTGTAAAATTCATTTATGCATGGTCAAATTATTGAAGGAACGGAGTTCATGTAAATATATGTAGGACATTAATATACAGCCAGTATAACAATACAATAAGTTTATTGAACGACTCACCTAACACTGTTCAGATATGGATAACTAGTTTCACCTGTTAGTGGCATTATTGTACCAATTGTATACCAGTACATGTACATAAATTCAATTCATATTAAACTACTCGAGATTTGAACTCCCAGTCCATTTGTGAATGACTCAACCTCCATTCAAGAAAACATGTTTACTTAATATTCACCCCTCGCCTTAACAAGCACAATCAGACATATATCTATAATCCCATTTCAAATTTTATTAAGTCGCATATATTGTGGGAGAAGGCGACGTCAACGTTTCATGAGGTGACTTCTCGTGACACTGTCATGTTCAGTGTTCAGTCGAAACGGACGTGGGTACTGCGAACAATGCCTGGTCCCTTTTCTGCATAAACGATCCGGTCGTAAAACGTTGACTCGGACTATAGCCTCTAAACCTTCGTCAATAAGCCCGCTTGTAAATGGCCGCCCCACAAAAAAACTCCCCAAAAAGCCGCTATGTACACAGGCTATGTTAAGTTAGGCTATGTTCAGTTTATTAACTGTGTTGGTTTTAGAACTACAATATAAAGGCCTCGGTGGATTTTTTTTCCCCTACAGGTGAAATCAGCGAAGCGTGATAGGAGAGATATGCTCACCTGAGTAGCTACGGAATGTTAAGCCGAAGACCTCACTAAGATCGGGAGAGATTCTGGGTCAATCAACATCGCCCAGAGACGACAGAACAACGAAGATGCTAATGAGTTATCTCCTCATAGAGCCTCCAGTTATGAACACACTACTACCGTCTTACCCGTTAAACAATGCAGATGTTCATCTCATAATATGATAGCAGATGAAGCATTAGGTTTGGAGTATTTTTCATGGTAGTTATGAAATACTCTAATGGAGTACTTATGAAAGAATACCGTAATAAAGTACTTATGAAAGAATACCGTAATAAAGTACTTATGAAAGAATACCGTAATAAAGTACTTATGAAAGAATACCGTAATAAAGTACTTATCACGAAAGAATACCGTAATAAAGTACTTATGAAAGAATACCGCAATGAAGTACTCATGAAAGAATACTGCAATAAAGTACTTATGAAAGAATACTGTAATGAAGTACTTATGAAAGACTACTGCAATGAAGTACTTACATGTATGAAAGAATACTGCAATGAAGTACTTATGAAAGAATACTGCAATAAAGTACTTATGAAAGAATACCGTCATATAATGAGACTTAAGAACTAATCTTAG